>PQWD01012687.1:0-14832 GCA_019425675.1 Leucinodes orbonalis | reverse complement strand
GTTAACAAGAAGACGGTTCACCATAAGGTCTCAAACTTTATGTCAACCATGTTTAATGAGATTGTCGGTGGCTCAATGGGACTGTTCTCTCCTACGCGGAGGGGCTGAGGTTCAAATCCCCACGTACCAATGTGTTTCCGAATTTTTCGAAATTATATGTACGCTATCCGACGCTCTTACGGTGAAAGAAAAATCGTGAGGAAACCTTCGCACGCCTGTGAAGAAATTCAAAGGTTGTGCGTTAAGTCGTTTAACCCGCACTGGGCCCGCGTGATGACTAAACACCCATTACACACGGTAGGTTCGTGCCCTTCGTGGGACGTTTGATGAGATGATGATCATGTGTAATGAATGGAATATGGACTGAATGATTTTTTTACGTTACAGAAGCGTACATGTCGGTCAGAACGCTCACCTGATGGTAAGTGATGCACCTGACCATGATAGAGCGTTATATTATAAGTACAGTTCCATAACTTGATATCGAAGGAGAATTTAAAGGTTGTTAATTAAAATTAAGGAACCACATTATATCAATGATACTTAGTGTTGGATAAACTTCAGGGGGCTACTATAATCTCTTAAAACAATATTACTTTTTTTATATTATAGTGTACAGGACGGTCTGGACGATCACCTGATGGTAAGTGATACACCAGACCATGACAGAGCGGCATTAAAGGAGACCAACAACTGATAGACAGTTATTATCCTCCATCAATGCGCACTGCGCCGACACTAGAACCAACAGATGTTAGATCTCTTATACCCGGTAATTTCACTAGCTACAGTCCCTCATCCCGAAACACAAAGTGCATAACACTCGTGTTTCACGGGACGATATCTGTCACTGCGGTGGTACCCACCTAGACGACTCAGTATCGAGTCTACGTCTAGTACATATATAATGTAGTATTACTGTAATGATACGTCACCATTCTTGTACCATAAGGCGAAGTTTAAGGTATTTTTGAGCGTCGGTGGCTCAGTGAGCGTCGGTGGCTCAGTGGTGTGGACTGTCGCCTTCCTACCGAGAGGGCTGAGGTTCAAATCCCGACACGTACCAATGTATTTTCGAATTTTCGAAAAATATATGTACGTTATCCGACGCTCTTACGGTGAAGGAAAACATCGTGAGGAAACCTTCATGCACTCCTGCGAAGAGATTCGAAGGTTGTGTGTGAAGTCGTCCAATCCGCACTGGGCCCGAGTGGACGACTAAGGCCTAATCACCCTACATGGGTAGGCTCGTGCCCCTCGGTGGGGACGTTTAATGAGCTGATGATGATGAAAGGTATTATTGTTAAACTGTTTTAATAGCGTTAAGTCCCCGGGTTTAGAATTTGAAATATTTTATCGAAATAAACTCTCAATTATAATTAAAGAAACTAATGACATTTAGTCTATGAGAAGGTGTATGAAAATGTATATTAATATCTGTTAAACAATAAAAACAAAAAATGTCATTTTCACAGATCTTAAAAAGATGCTTAGTTAAACTGTCAGTCATCATCTCACTCGCCGCAACCAATTACATTAGCTAAGAAATCATCGCGCCAGCATCATACGATGTGTTCCGATGATACTAACCTACTTATTGTAAACTAGCGGTTTGCCCCAGCTTCGCATGTTTATTTTCACTGTTTTACATATTTAACTATATTTAAAAATTAAAAAGAAATAAGCTCAGCTTACACGGGAATACCTACACGGTTTTGAAGCTGTAGAAATTTTTCAATTATTTTAATTAGTTTCGGAGAAATACAAACGAACAAATTATAAATTTTCCTATTTATAACACTAATATAGATCATAAAGTAAATGTGGTTTCGATTTTCGAAATTATATGTACGTTATCCGACATTTAAAGGAGTAAGATTTCTCTTTTCGGGCTACATCTTTAAAAAAGGAGTTCACCTATACTAAAAAGTGCTAGATCTAGCTACAAAAGGGCTAAGGTGGCAACACTGTGTATGAGAGACCTAACATCTGTCGTCTTGGTGACGGGCCCAGGGCAGTGTTGGCGAAGAATGATGATTACCTTCTGTCCTTAATTTCCATCAACACTGCATCTGTTACGGTCAGTCTTACCACCAATTGATTGATCTGACCACCTCGTTCACTCATGACATAAAAAAATGGTCTTATCAACATAAATGTTTTTCTAGGAGTTCCTAAGATTATGGAGTTCAAAGAAATAGAAAAACAAGCTTGTTATCTTTATAATATAGGCATGCATTATGCAATAATACTGAAGATGGCCTTTTAACAAATATCCGATGCCACCAACTGTCCGAATCAAGATCACCAACAATTTACTTTAGAGAAGTGTATTTCAAAGTTTGCCCGAATTGATCGTGTCCAATATTACATAATGCGATTCCATTTGTCAGTCTGCACATCTGCTCATAAGGTAAACTTATTTTGTATTCATTTACACGGAAAATGTATATATCTGTTTATTTTGACGATATTTTTCTATTGGATCTTCCTTTGGTTCCGTTTGAAAAATAGTCGCTTATTAAGGTGTGTTTTTGTAAGCAGATAACGGTATTTATAGTTTTTTTCTCTTGAGATAAATGGCGGGAGTATTATTTTAGTTTTTATTGTTATTATCGTAAAAGTTATGCCACTATTTCAATGGTCGTTCGTAAAATATAGGTAAAAAGTATATTAACTATATCATATAAAATCAGAGTGTCTGTTTGTAATATTAAAATAACAGTAGTTTTTATTTATGGATATGAATATATATGCCAAAAAAATTTTTTTAAATATTTTGTCTCTAAGTTTGGTCCGGGTCATCTTTGAAACGGCTGAATGCATTTGGGACGCGACTTTTTTGGCAGGTAGCTGATGTAATGAGAATAAGCATAGGTTACTTTTAGATAATACTTTTCATCATCAGCTCATTAAACGTCCCCACCGAGGGGCACGAGCCTACCCATATAGGGTGATTAGGCCTTAGTCGTCCACGCGGGCCCAGTGCGGATTGGACGACTTCACACACAACCTTCGAATCTCTTCGCATTCGTGCAGGTTTCCTCACGATGTTTTCCTTCACCGTAAGAGTGTCGGATAACGTACATATATTGTTCGAAAATACATTGGTATGTGTCGGGATTTGAACCTCAGCCCTCCCGGTAGGAAGGCGACAGTCCGCACCACTGAACCACCGACGAGACAATACTTTTAATTTTGGAAAATTAAGCAATGAATTACCGCAGCTGCCGCGCATCGCTACACTTTACAAAGCGATTTTAAGTTATGTTTTACTGCGGGAGAATATCTTATACCGCGGGTAATACCGCAGGGAACAGCTAGTTTTATATATATATGTGTGGGAGAACCAGCCTCGGGATCTCTCTTATTGATAATGTCAGAAATGATTTTAAACACAAGAGAACTAAAGTTACCGACACAGCCCGCCGTATCAGCAAGTTGAAGTGGCAGTGGGCTGGTCACGTATGTCGCAGAACCTCGGGCCGTTGGAGCAGACGAGTGCTGGAGTGGAGACCGCGTCTCGGCAAGCGTAGCGTAAGACGTTCTCAGGCCCGATGAACCGACAAATTGCGAAAGGTCGCTGGTGGAAGCTAGTTAAGAAAAGCGGAGGACCTATCCTGCGCAGAATGAGGGAAGCCTGTGTCCAGTGAACTGCGATTGGTTGAAGAAATAAATAAATACTACCAGCTCCAGTCTAGCTATCTCTAGTTAAGAAATAAGTTATGTTCTAAAAAATATTATGATTAAATGCGTGGTGCTGATTGGGTGGTGGGTGTTAACGAACTCAATCCTAAGATTGGAGCCGAGTCAGATGCCATACAGTGCCCACCAAAGCACGTAATCTTTTTCCTTGACGTAAATCTGGCTTTTCTTATGAAAAGTCCGTAAAGGTGATTTTCTGAAATCATCATCAGCTCATTCAACGACCCCGCAGAATGGCACGAGCCTACCAGTATGGGGTGTACAGGCCGTAGTCGTCCACGCGGGCCCAGTGCAGAGTGGCCAACTTCACGCACAACCTTGGAATCTCTTCGCAGGCGGTCTCCTCAATATGTTTTCCTTCACTCTAAGAGCGTCAGATAACTTACATATAATTTCGATTATTCGAATAGACATTGGTACGGGGCAGGATTTGTACCTGTGCCCTCCAGATCGGAAAGCAACAGTCCACACCAACTAGCTACCGACGGCGTTTTTTTCTGAAAATTCCGAAAAGGTGATTTTCTGCAATGTCCAAACCTAACTGGGAAAAATTTTGACTGTGGCAATAACCCACTACGCGGGCAGTATGTACATATGGGCACACACTACGGCCCCAGTTTTCACCAAATCTATGCTTTGAAGAGTCCTGCGTTCTCCAAACGTTATAAAGCTAAGCGATATGATAAACGAGGATCCCCAGGGATGTTACAGTTTAAATTATGAAGTTTTTTCGCCAAGATTGACATATGTGCAGTCTAGACGCTGAATAATCTCGATGAAATTTCAAATTGTAATGTGTTTCGATTTTATAATATATGCTGTTACGGTCTGGGCTTTTTCGCGAGTCGACTTTTTTTGCGCATTCGTTATCGTATGTGAGGTGACCTGATTGCGTAATAATTTTGGAAATATTGTACTTTGAATTCAAATCCAGAAATCTTTAAACCTATAATCGTGTAGGAACACTCTCTTCAACGTATCACAGTCCTGCTGGAAATAAGTCTCCCCCATTTTGCGCCAGACATCCCGGTCCTCCGCTTTTTTCATCCAGCTTCCACCAGCGACCTTTCGCAAGTCGTCGGTCCATCGGGCCGGAGGGCGTCCTACGCTCATGCTTTGAGCTTGCCAAGACGCGGTCTCCACTCCAGAACTCGTCTGCTCCAACGGCCATCGGTTCTGCGACATACGTGACCAGCCCACTGCCACTTCAACTTGCTGATCCGGCGGGCTATGTCGGTAGGAACACTATACTTTTTTAACTAAAAATTTGATTCCTATCTCACCTGATGGAGACGATGCAGCCTAAGTTGTACCACGCAACTGAAATTCCTATTCACTCTTGCCTTGGAAACCCCTAAATTGCACGTATCGGGAAATACAGACGCAGGAACATTCCACTGCCTTGCAGTTCGAATGATGAAGGAAGAACCGAACTTTATTGTGCAAAAACATGGTATATCGACAACAAAGGGATGGAACTCCTTTACTTTGGACATCGTAGCACAGAGTTGTGATCTTGTTTTCATATTTTATTTATATTTCCCTATTTTATTTAATTTTGTTGTGTTTTGTTCTGTTTGTGTTGCAATGTCTAAAAATAAATGTCTTTCTTTCTTTATTTCTTGCGGCGAGTTGTCCGATAGTGAAACGGTGCTGGAGGAATCAAATTATGCAATCTAAACGCACACTGTTCGAACTGCAACCTGTAAAAGATATATACGTTATTATTTAGAACAGCTCAGATATCATAGTATTATCTTCATCATTAGCCTATTACGTTCCAATGAAGGGCACAGGCCGGCCGCTTCAAAACTATGGGGAAATTAGGTCGCAATCCACCACGCGAGTTTTTGCGGATTTCAGTATATCTTGCTATCATCGTCATCATCATTGTAGCCTTAATTTCCTCTACTTAACCAGGTCATCCGTCCATCTGGTCGGGGGTCGGCCTACACTTAATTTCCCGTTACGTAGACGCCACTCAAGACCTTCCCGCTCCATTGGCTATCGGTTCTTCAAACTATTTGCCCTACCTACTGCTAATTTAACTTGCTAATCCTACGGGATATTATCGATCACTTAAGTTCTTTCATGATCTTATTTTGGACTTTGCATCCCTACCAATATATCTAACTGTAGGCGCAAAACAGAAACTTGGTTGATATTTTTTCCATTACGATGTTTTCAATAAGAATCAATTTGTTCCCCGTGGAGGGATACAATAATGTCTTAATTATTATATTTTGTCCAATTCCTTTCGTGGTTGGAGACTAAATGGTTTTTATTAAATGTTGATACCATTGGGGTAGATTAAGTGTAGGTATAGTTGTAAGAAGATAGTTGGATCGGACATTTTGCGAAATGCCTGAACTTTGTTTTACTGACCGATACAATCCACTTTTGCACTTTGAGAGGGGTTTGCAATAACATTAACGCTTATCGGGATGGAGATAGCAGTACCTATAAAAGGTTTTGAATGAGAAAGTGCTGCCTCTCTGGTTTTTGCTAAGTGTGTTTTTTTAAGCCGCCTCCTACGTCATGGTACCCAAGGAAAGAGAAAATTTATTTATAATATAATAATAATAAAATTTTATTTATTTCAAATCAATGATCGTATCTGTTAGTAAGTTTTACTTATGTGATTTTTTTAGTAATATACCTTTTTTCGGTGACATTTTATTAAATTATAAAATTGTGTGTAGATGCATCCGTTTATAATCGGCACTCTACTCTCGAAAACCAATTAAGAGTTTGAAAAATCGCCAACATCCTTGGGTGCAATTCGCAACTTTTTTTGCTGCACACACTTCTAGCTTGTGAAGCTGAAAGGCAATTTTTTGATTTCATAGGCAAAAGAGCATGATGATTTGCCTGATGGTAAGTCACACTGCCACTCGTGAACACTCCTTTCTCCAAAGGTGCCTTAAAAGCATAGTAAAAAGGGAACATGGGGAAAGAGAAGGTGTTTTTTTGGTGCCTCCTTGTTTAACGACAGTATGCCATTATGGATAGGAGCGTCAATGGCTCATCGGTGTAGACTGCTGCTTTCCAAGCTGGAGGGTGCATGTTCAAACCCCTCCACGTACCAATGTCTTTACCGTACTGAATTTTCGAAATTATGTGTTCGTCTATCCGACGCTCTTACGTTGAGGGAAACATCGTGAGGAAACCTGCGCACGCCTGCGAAGAGGTTCAAAAGTTGTGCGTGAAGACGGCTATTCTGTACTGGGCTTGCGTGGACGACTAAAGCTTAATCACCTATACGGGTAGGCTCGTGCTCCTCGTGGGGACGGCTAAATGAGCTGATGATGATGAACCCAGCTCTTGACCGTAGATGGTGAATAGACCATCCAAATTTAATCAGTAAGCAAACAGCCAGTGGTGTGCTTATCGTGTTGTAAGTGGTAAATATGACACCTAGACTTTTTGTAATGTAGCTGATCGAATAATCATCCGGCGACACATGATATGAAGCCGTGCGTAGGTGCTTTTGTAATTTTTGTTTCCACGAAAACAGCAAACATATTTCTTTCTGTATTGTAAACAAGCAGTTAGTTTGCTGATTTTTTCCGTAAGAGAACTAAAGTTCCTAAGATACCCCGCCGCACCAGCAAGTTGAAGTGGCAGTGGGCTGGTCACGTATGTCACAGAACCGATGGCCGTTGGAGCAGACGAGTTCTGGAGTGGAGACTGCGTCTTGGCAAGCGTGGAGTAGGACACCCGGACCGAGGGCCGACAAAGCACGGGAGGTCCCTGGTGGAGGAAATGAGGAATGCGGAGGACCGGGATATCTGGCGCAGATTGGGGGAGACCTCTAGACCTGAACATATGCAGCAGTGGCCTGCGACAGGAACAAAGATGTTCATAATCTTATCGACAGTTTCAGGTATAAATTTAATAAGCCCATAGAGCGGTGGCTCGTCGGTGTGAACTATTACCTTCCGATTGGGAGGGTGCACCACGAACCAATGTGATTTCGAATTTTGAAATTATATGTACGTTATCCGACGGTGAAGGAGAACATTGCGAGGAAACCTACGCACGCCTGCAAAGAAATTCATAGGTTGTGCGTGAAGTCGTCCAATCCGCGCAGTCAGATATTTGGTCTGTGAGCCATCTACGCTCGTCAATTGTCCGGTGAAGCCGTGAAGGCCGCACTGGGCCCGCGTAGACGACTAAGTCCTATACACCCTTTACGGGTAGGCTCGTGCCCCTCGGTGGGGACGTATAATGAGCTGAGGATGATGATGCATTTTCATTATCAATATATAAGAGTTTTATTTGAATCCAATCATCATTCCAATTAGTGATTTTCAATACAGATATACACCTTATCAAGTTATGTAAATTCTTATTAAGAAAAGAAAGTAAAAATTTACAATATCATCGTGCAGGGTAAAGATACAAATATTACGCAATCATAAAATTACATACGATTCGACCATATGTAACGGATAACTGAGCAGATAAGGAAATTAGGCATCAAGACACTCCGAGACACACCTACCGTGACGTCATCGTGTAATGATGTCACGAGTCGATAGAATGATTCGATAAGAATCGAAAACGTGCGATATTTGCGCAGTAAGCGTTAATTTCTATTACAATTTACACGCCTTTTCTGAGTGAGCAAAAATTTTAAAACTCGTGATTTCTGATTTTGAATAATTAGGTTTTTGTTGATCAATGATATCAAATTACTAGGTACGCACAATATCAGCAGAGAACGTTAAGTTTGATGTAATATTATTGATATGAAATAAATGAAAATGTTTATTTACATTTCCAATAATTCTTTTCGCTGTAAGTAATTGAGGCCGCCTACGCATATACATATTAGTGATACGAGTACATATTACTCCGTCTCTTCATACTCGTTTATCTAGGGAAGTGTTTAACATTGTTTCTTTTTTTCGGGAATACTTATCGCAGCGTCAAATATCGTCCGTAAAATAGGAGTGTTTTGCAGTACTGTGTTTTGGGATAATGGTAGCTTTTCAATAACCGGGAATGAGCGACCTTACATCCGTTGTCTCGGATGGTTGATGGAGAATAATAATTGTCTATCAGTAGTTGGTCTCCATCAAAGCCGCTCTGTCGTGGTCAGGTATCACTTACCATCAGGTGATCGTCTGGAACGTCCTGTACACTTGGAAACATAAAAAGATCCAATATTGATATAAAACATTGGTGAGCACGAGAAGAGGGTGCTTTTTTAATCTCTCTTCAACTTATTGCAATCCACTTCTGGGCAATAAACGCAGGATGGATGAAATGGCGACAGGTCACAGGTACAACATGCGACCCAAGGATGCCGCTCAAATTGAAGGGCAAAATTTACAAAACCGTCATACGGCCTGTAGTCTTGTATGGATCTGAGTGTTGGGCTGTTAAGGAGAACGATGAATGTTGCAAATGCAAACGAAATGAGAATGTTGAGATGGATGTGTGGTGTCACGAGAATGGATAGGATACGAAATGAGTATGTAAGAGGAAGCTTGAAAGTAACACAGTGAGTGAAAAGTTGAGAGGAATCGGTTTTGGTATGGACATGTCATGAGGAGGGATGAATGGCACGTAACAAAGCGAGTGTTGAATCTGCATGTGGATGGATGCGTAAACAGAGGAAGGCCAAAGAAAAGATGGATGGATTGTGTAAAGATGGATATGAGTGTGAAGGGGTTTGTGTGGATGACACAGCTGATAGAAGGAGTGAAGAAAAAGACATACTGCGCGACCCCAAGTAATGGGATAAGGGCAGGAGAATGATGACTTCTGGGCATAGGTCTCCCCAATTCTGCGCCACATATCCTGAACTTTCCTCATCCACTCTCCACCAGCGACCTTTCACGAGTTGTCGGTTCATCGGTCTAGCTGTGTTATGTTAGTGTTATATTCATTACGACTTTTGAACGACCCATTTGGTGTTGCGGTTGAGAGGTCGGCCGCAACATAGGGTTCCGGTTCGATCCCGGGCAGTACAAACATTTGTGTGCATGAACATGTCTGTTTGTAATGGTCTGGGTGTTTTCTATGTATAATATGTATGTATTTACAAAAAAAAAATTATGTATGTATGTTTATCCGTTTGTTTAGTACCCATAATACAGGCTTAACGCTTAACTTGGGGCTAGATGGCGCTGTGTGAATGTCAGTGGATATTTATTATTATTATTATTATTTGATTGTCGACCCATTTGGTGTAGCGATTGAGGCGTCGGCTGCTACGCCAAGGGTTCCTCGATCCCCGGCAGACAATCATTGTGTCCATGAACATGTCTGTTGTAATAGTCTGGATGTTTCTATGTATAATATGTATGTATTTACAAAAAATAATGTATACAAGTAGTTATTCTGTTTAGTACCCAAATAAACCACGATTATTTTCTAGATCAAGTTATTTTGTACAAAATTATATAATGTACACTAATTATGCACTGACCATATTACGTTACCGGTACCAAGTCGTTCCCAGCGATTCTGATAATCGTGCTCACGGTGTTTTGCACCCAGAATCTGAAGACCATAGCAGGCTGCGCGCACCTCTACAGCGTATCATGATATTGTATAATGTTAAATTTTACTGTAGATTATTTATTTGTATATCCCTTAGCCAATTCAAAATGTCGTCTATTTTAATGTAAAATAATGAGTTGTAGTTTTTATTGTTTGTATAACGCTGATCCATGGACCTAGCATTCATAATGCTAGGTCTATGCACTGATTTTTGTATTTCCGTTATTTTGCGACAATGCGCTTGTCAATTACATTTATTTCGTGAACAATGAGGTTGGTTACATAATGAGTACCTTTACAAAATATCACTAATATTAAGCCTTTTATGTAATTTTTTGTTCCAAATAAAAAAAAAAAAAACAGGCTTCACGCTTAACTTGGGCTAGATGGCGCTTGTGAATGTCAGTGGATATTTTTATTATTCATTTATGTCTACCACTCCGGGTGGTTAGCTCGATCATCCAAAATCGATATTTAGTACAACACTAGCGCCATATTGCTACAACAGTCTTGAAGTTAGTAGCTGAAAAAGTGACCAAAGTAAACGCCATTCCACAGTTGTCTGTGGACTTAAATACGTATTATCGACTTATCGATAACCGCGATACCCATCCCTATTCAGTGTGTCCTTTGTAGTAAAGTGCGAGTGAGACGGATAATCCGTTTTTTCGAAACGTTAACTGCAAGATGTATAGTGTTCTCCTGCATACAATATTATATGTATTTTGCTATAAAGTAAATTGCAACACGAACTAGGTAAGTGATATATTAGTTATGTTATTTGTAGTTTTATGTGCAATTGTCGACCTTATTGTATTAATTTTAAGGTGCACGAATACCACGTTTTATTTGAACCATTTTGTTAGGATTCGTTACGATTATTTAAAAGTAATATTAAAACTATACACTGTAAACTAAATTGTATCACAGTAGATCTATTAAGTGTTTGAATTACATTTTGGATTTACTGTGTATATATAAATATTGGAGACCGCGTCTTGGCAAGCTTAGGACGCCCTCGGTCCGGTGGACCGACGACTTGAAAAGGTCGCTGTGGAAAGCGGAGACCGGGATATCTGGCGCTAAATGGGGGAGACCTATGTCCAGCAGTGGACTGCAATAGGTTGAAGAGAGACAGAGAGAGATGTATAAATATTTAGGGCTTTTGAATTCATAGATAAAAAAAAACATCAATATACAATTTGTATTACTCTTTAAGCTAACTTTGCTCCTTCTAAAGGCATCGTTATTGTCTTCTTTCACTTTGTGCTAATTTCCTAGGTTTTTGAAGGTGAATACCTGATTCGCAGATCAAAGTTTTAAATGCTTTAGAGAGCAAACAGCAAACGGCACATCTGATGGTAAATGGTCGCTCATGTACACTTGCAATACCAGAGGCAAAGAAATGCGTTGCCTTTTTAGTGGGAATACGCTCTTCTTGAAGTTCGCCAGGTCGTATCTCTCAGGATATATCTCCGGCAGCAACTGAAAAAGAAAGAAAGAAATAATTTATTATTTTTGCACTGATTCCACTATTTCGTCGACTTTAGGAAAGGTTCAGCACTGATGCATCATCATCATTGCAGGTGCAGGCATTGTGGAACAAAGACCTGTCTCTTCTTTGATTCCTTTACCATATAACACAAAAAAATGATTGAACACACTGTAATGTTAAGAGACTGGAACCCAAACTAGGCAGTTTCCCGCTTGTAGCTTATATTTTGATGAATATTGCCTATGGATAAAAGTACCAAATGGTTACTGCCGCCTTAACCGGGTCATCCGTTTCCGATTGAGAGACAGCCTATGCTTCTTTCTTGGTTACGTGAACGCCACTCGAACCTTTCGACCCCATATGCCTATTGCTACTTCAACATTCTACGGACAACTACGGTCATATTATTCTCCTGCGAAAGTGCTAATTTCGGAAACTCTTAACATACTCCTATATAATACTTCAGAAGAGAATGGATAGAACTGTTCATAGCATAGCATCCATGGAAAGGTTTGTGGCTTTGATAATTGTAAATACGTCATCAGCAATTGTCATATAAGTATATCAACGAATTTTGGTTCATCAAGGTCATTATCAGCCTATAACGGTCCACTGCAGGACACAGGCCTTCCTGGACATTATACCTTTTTTAATGATACAAAGTAACAGGACGGTCAGGACGCTCACCTGATGGTAAGTGATACGCCTGACCATAACAGAGCGCATTGAAGGAGACAACAACTAATACAGTTATTAACCTCCATCAATGCCGCGCGCGTCACCGAGACAACAGATGTTAGGTCTCTTATACCCGGTAATTTCACCTATGGGGAGTTTGCGCCGTAACTCACCTCGTGGGCCCAGTTCGGATCGGTGGTTGTAAACGAGTCCTAAATTGTAGTCGGGACCAACGCTTAACTTCCCTCCGAATCGAAATTATCTTTATTTTCGGACAATCGGGGGATTCAGCTTGTCATGTGCTAACCAAACTTCTGACGTCAAACTTTTGTAAGCCTAATTGAATAAATGAATTTTGACTTGGAAAATCGTACAAAGCGATTTCCGTGGATTCGAACCTCCACCTCGGGTCAGGCAGCGATCTAAGCCGAATACTGTACCCACTATACCATGCAGGCCACCAATCTTGATTACAAGCCTTAAAACCATGTGATCAACTATTTGAGATCTCCACGTGGAATCAATTGCTTAATCGATTGCTTCCAGTTATAATGCGGAACTAAATTGAGGTGACACGTGTTGACTTGAAATTTCTATCAGCTTCATTTTGAACTCGAACCGTAGACAATAGATCATCGTTTTTGTGTTTTCCATCCGTGCTATGAGCGGCCGCTTACGCAAGTGCTTAAAACAATTTTGCTACGAGCGTCGGTGCTCATTGGTTCTGATGCGATCTGGAGATCGCAGGTACATATCCCGCTTCGTAATGTCTTTCGAATTCTCAAAAATATCTCACTTAAATAACAATAAATATACACACCCATATACCTACGTTACCAAAAATATAATTCAATATCGATTATAATTAATTTTGAATTTATTCATCATGATCAGCTCATTAAATGTCCCCACCGAGGGGCAAGAGCCTACCCCCGTAGGAGTTAGGCCTTAGTCGTCACGCGCCATGCGGGTTCGGACGACTTCACGCACAACCTTGAATCTCTTCGCAGGCGTGCACAGGTTTCCTCACGATGTTTCCTTCACCGTAGAGCGTCGGAAAACGTACATATATTTCGAAAAATCGAAAACACATTGGTACGTGGCAGGATTTGAACCTCAGCCCTCCCCGGTAGGAGGCGACAGTCCACACGATTGAGCCACCGACGCTCTTGAATTTATTTAGAAACAATAACTGTTCTGACGAAAAATAAAGTGAAATACCGGAATAAGAGACCTACACTGTTGTCTCGGTGACGTCGCAGAGCGCATTGATGGAGGATAATTACTATTTATCAGTTGTTAGTCATGGTCAGGCGTATCACTTACCATCGGAGATCATCCTGACCGTCCTGTTCATTACGTAACATAAAAAAATAGTGTGTGTAAGCATATAGCTTTAAAAGCCTTTCCGTATAGCAGCTGGTAAGGCATACTACAATCTGCTTGCCAGTAAAAGCAAATAATATTTCACCTAACTGTAATATTACGCATTTACAACTTTGTTTACTATAAAAGTGAGCCGATATCCTATCTCAATGTTCTTGCCCCCATTGAAATCAGTTGTACTACTCAAATTAATGATTCTTCTAGTAGAAAACTCTATATATTCTAATTGGATAAATTTAATTAATTCCGATAAATTTAAGTATTAATTTATCAGTTTCTGATAATATATAATAACTATACGCTATTAATGAGATGAATCTAAGTAGCACACGCTTTGAGGTCTTAAGCGATCTTATAATGAAGGCAAAATCCGGAACTTGGAGTTCTATAATAAAAAGTGTAGGTGTGTGTTGAAGGTCGAAGATTTATAATTTATTTTATGGCCACGGATAGCCTGAACAGCATCTCTAGACAATTGCGCAAACAGATGGCTTTCAGCCTTAGATGCATAATCATGAAGATATATATATATATATCTATATAAGATATATATATTATATATATATATATATATATATATAATATATATATATAATATATATATATATATATATATATATATATATATATATATATATAATCGTCGGATAACGTACATATATTTCGAAAATTCGAAAACACATTGGTACGTGTCTGGATTTGAACCTCAGCCCTCCCGGTAGGAAGGCGACAGTCCTCACCATTGAGCCACCGACGCTCTTATATATATATGAGCATGTTTATCTGTTGTTTAGTACCCTAACTACAAGCTTCTAGCATAATATGGGTCTAGATGACGCCATGTGATTTTCAGTGGATATTTATTTATTAATTATTATTTGTAACATTCTAACCGATCCTAGTGCAAGACTTTTTAAACTGCCTTACACTTCTTTTAAAGAGGAAAGAAATATTTATTCTGTGATAGCATACAATATTGTCTTAAATATAAAAACTTAAATCTAAAGACATAACAGGTATACCACTCAGCAACAGCAATGTGATGAAGACAC
>PQWD01012686.1:0-21604 GCA_019425675.1 Leucinodes orbonalis | reverse complement strand
TTTAACTAACCTATAACCTATATAAACGAAGTAGCGGGTTAAAGAGAGCGTTAGGCCAATGTAACTATTCCACGCGGACGGAGTCGCATGCAAAAGCTAGTTATAAATAAATAAATAAAAATAATCAATTCTGTAATAATCCAAAGCTCAAATTTTGTCAATGAGGTTAATCTCATTTCCAAGACGGAAATTTTTCAACGAATACGAATTTCTCTAATAACCAGAATTGCATAAAGATAGAACAGACGATGCGCAGAGGAGCCGTCAATTTGTTGGAATTGGGTCAGATGAATTAATAATGTTGTTTTTTTTGTAATCCCCATTTTACCGGATAAATTGTTAAACAGGCGGAACCACCGGGTTTGTATCAGATTAATTGGTATATCAGATAATAATAATAATAAACTTTATTGCACAGAAAAATAAAAACACAATACTCGAAGGAACATAAAAGTAGTACAATTAAGGCGGTCTTATCGCTATTAAACAATCTCTTCCAGACAACCTTCGTGAGAGGAAATAAATAAAAGTTGTAGAAGAAATGAGTCAAATATTGTGCAAAAACGAAGTTAGAAATAACGAAAAGATTAATACAATCGAATACAGATAAAGCTTTTATTACGTTTGTTATCCTTGCTTTGCATTAAAAGGGATTGATATAGGAGCAACAATATTGCTTGTTAAATGTATATTTAATTGAATCGAAATCCTGATTTCAGTAGTTATTCAGTGTTCAAGGGCTAAACGAACTTCACCAGCACTTGTATACAAAAAACAAACTACTAAGATCGAAAAAAAACGATAGGAAAACATAGGAGAAAAAAAATAAGACTTTGTATTTTCAATAACATATAATGCCCTCAAGCTTTCTTTTTAGTGATATTCATGCTAACCTCACCGGATTTAAAAAACCTGTAAATCCACTCTGTAGACCTGGGCCTATGCATTAGAGTAACAAAGAAGGTAGATAAGTTTTTACTTCTTCTATGTGCATGCTCCACAAATAAACACAAATAAAATGCAAAACGGATTACCAAGTTAAAGTTTTTTTATTAATTTATAATGGAGTCTGAACACAAAGTATTCTACTTGAAGAGGCCTGATTTTCAGGCTTTGAGGTTTTCCCTCAATTCTTTCCCAAATATTGTATGGTGTCTTTAAAGAGGCGAGTAAATAGGTTTTTTAAATGGTCGACAATACGCAAGCAGTGTCTCTCTGGTATTGCAAAGCGGTCATAGGCTTCGGTAACCTCTCACTAACAGGCGGCACGTAGCTTGTTTGCGATACTTGGTCGTATGATAATAATTAAATAACAAATTTATTTACTTAGAAACTTAACAAGTACAACTTGAAGTGTACGGTAACGGCCGCATTAGTTTTACAACTGTGTCGCAGCTATAAAAAAAAGATGGAACGACTTTACCCAGATAAAGGCTATTCACTCGTGTGTTGAACACATATATAAATATATGCTAAAAACCACAACATTATAGCTTTGAACTTTCTCAAGGACTTTTATTATTCCAGGGTTTTTATTAATAAAAGTCATTGGTTGAAATCCTGAGTTTTTCCACAATTCACCCTAATTATATCCTTATAATTACCATTCTACTAATGCGAATTTCATTTGACATATATGATGACGGATGCCCACGTACATCGCCGGCTATGGTAGATTAATCAATGCTTAACGAAGGGCAACCATTCATTGTAACACAATTGGGCGTTAGGTCGTCCGGTCCTGTACGCGACGTCCGTCCCGGATATGGCCCTTAGCGAGCCGAACGTGATTGAGGCTTTATCAATGGGAATAGTGACGTTATTATTTAAATTTCCCTATTCGGACGCTTTGGAAATTTAAAGCGGGTACCGATGCTATTTGAAAGGAAGAGTGCATATAGATAATACCTTTGGAAATATATACATAGGTAGTTTCAGTGTTAGATATTTCGCTTTCATCATCATCAGCTCATTGAACGTCGTGCCACTCGATGGACGAGCCTACCCGTACGCGGGTGTATAGGCTTAGTCGTACGCGGGTTTATAGGCTTAGTCGTCCACGCCGACCCAGTGCGAGTTGGACGACTTTACGGATAGGCTCGTGCCCATCGGTGGAACGTATAATAAGCTGATGAGGATTAACGTATTAAAAATAGAAACGGTAATCCTCTTAACAACGATATTTAACTAAGTCACCCGAAAACATTTTAGGGGTTTTCCTATTCTATTATGTAAGAATAAGCCAATTCATTTCCGTTATTCAGAAAAATGAAGTTGTTTTTGAGAGGAACGTTACATTTTTTTTTGTTAACACATATATGTTATTTGTATGTCAATTGTTTATGTTAATTTTTTTATATTGACTGTTTGTGCCCAAATAAATGAAACAAATATCTCGAAAATCTTGTTATGTAATATAAATACATAAACCATGAAATGAGTACGGAATATAAGCAGTCATATAACCACATCTCCTGGGATTCAAGCTAATCTTACAGGCCCGTGTTATCCTAGGTATATTCTGCCATCAATGCAGAACAAAGCAGTAAGTCGGTAGATGGAAACTAGGGACCGATCAGAGTTGAAACCACTAGAGGAAGTCTTCGTTCACCAAAGTTTTAGGCTGTAATGATGATAGCGATTAATTATTTATCTTCCAAATTTAAATCAAGGAAATGTTTGTATTAATTAAAAATATTGACGAATGAAGTAGTTCATAAGTATTATTCGTAAGTACAATTACTTTGATTTTAAGACTTAGGGGGCATAGCTTTTCGCCATATTTAGGTAAGATCTAAGCAACACGTGTATAATATATATTCGTAAACCGCCAATTTAACGAGGTTTATGCAAGTAATGAGATGACAGCTTGACATTTCCGAATTAATTAGGATGTCTCGTGTAATATTATGGTGATGTGTTGGTATGTAACAGTTACCTAGGGAGATTTTAAAGCCCATTTTTTATTATATAATTATATTAAATTGAACATATTATATTTATCTTCTGAGGCAGATTGGTATTGTGCTCTTTCGTTGCATATTTTATATATTGCTTAGGTTCCTATTATCTGTTTTGTAAAATGTTTTGAACACAATAGTGAATTGTGTGTTCAGTTTTAATAAGCTTTTAGTCTGTGAAATCGTCTTCTATCTTAGGACAATTTATTATATTAATTAGTATATAGCACGGTCTGGATGCGGACCTGATGGTATGCGATACGCCTGACCATGACAGAGCGGCATTTTTTGAATTCAAAAACTGATAAACAGTTATTATTCTCCATCAATGTCGCACTGCGCGTTTACGCTTTACACCCGAGACAACAGATGTTAGATCTCTTATACCCGGTAATTTTACAAGCTACAGTGACACGAAACACAGAAGTACAAAACACTTCTGTTTGACGGGATGATATCTAGCTTTGCGGTGGTACCTACCTAGACTCAGTACATTCGTGCTCTTTTGGAGTCTTTGTTATCGGCAGGTTCTCCAGGCTCAAGTCCACTCTAATTTATTTTACACTAAGACACAACATGAGCCAACTGTAAAATGGTAATTATACGTGTTATGTGGTATAAAACGGTAACTGTATACTTGAATGGATTGTATAATGGAGTTACTAATTAAATTCTACCATAGCACAGAACGAATGCGTGCAAATATTACCATAGAGTCACAATAAAAATCAGCACTAAAATGCATTTTAAAATTAACGGAATCAGGGCCCAGGCTTCGTTCGCTATTCAATCAAATGAACCAGGAGCAACTGATACCACTTTGGTAGGTTCAAACAAGCCAAAGGGAGTGATTACTCATGAAATGTTTGTCCCGTACACTATAAATAAATATGTATATCATAAACGATTTAGTATTTAATAATAATAATTGAGGTTCAATTCCTGCCACGTACCAATGTATTTTCAAATTTTCGGAAAATATATGTACGTTATCCGACGCTCTACCGCCTGCGAAGAGATTCAAAGGTTGTGCGTGAAGTCGGGCCTGTGCACCCGCACAGGGCCCGCGTGGACGACTAAGGCCTAATACACCCTATAAGGTAGGCTCGTGCCCCTCGGTGGGACATTTAATGAGCTGATGATGAAAATAATAAAAGCGTTTATTTGTACAGGTAAGTAAAAATGTTTTACAGTTGGTAAGTGTCATATCAAAAATGTAGATATAAACAGTTATTTTGTACTTCGCATGTCATCCGAGACGACAGATGTCAGGTCTCTTATACCGAATAATTTCATTAGCTAAAGTGTCCTTTCCCGAAACACGAAATGTGTAAAACTTATTTACAGGCAATTAGCCTAATTAAGGGCTTAAAGGGTAAACTCCACCACGAACACAGTTAATAAATAACTTCCTTTGTCAGTCTCTTGGTCTACTCCAGTACATTACATTCTAATGAAAGTAAATCATGGCTATTTGTATATTTAATCTTAGGCAGGACCACAACAACGGACTTCACTTAGTCGTGAATTCAATTTATATGATAAATAAAACAATTATTCATGTTGGCTTTTGAGTGGCATTTGGATCTGAATAAAGAATTTATCTGAATTTTGTCTGAATTCGAATATTGAATAGTTCTTGAATCAAATCGTTTTATTACTCATTTTACAATTAGTATTACTCATCTTCATTTCAGTAGTCTTGAGATTAAGAATAGTGTCAGATAAATGTGTTATTGGTAATGTATAAGTACTTTGATTGTTCTTATTTTTCAGTTTAGTATTAAAAGTATATCAGTTACCTCAATTGGAAGCGCCTTAAGCTTTTTAATTTTCTTAAGGTACTTAAAAACTACCTCATGGAATCAATTTTGGAAGATTTATCTTTTTATGTCGTCTCTAAAATAAAATCATAATATGATTGTTATAAACAAACATAATATTACGATGTTTGTTTATAACAATTGTATCTTTCATTATTTAATTAAGGAACCTTTCACTCTCTAAAAAATTGATTAATTGTGATCTGTATATGTAATAGAATACAAGTACTTAACTTGATGATTCTGTCAAAAAAAATAAGTCGTTACAAGATGACAACGATAAATAACAGATTTTTGCTAATGTTCATTTGGTGAAAATTAATAAAGGGAACTGAGATCCGGAATAATGTATTTTTAAGCTCCTATAATGCGCAGTTGATTGCTCGACCTTCCTTTTCCCATATTTTACCTTTCTTATCTAGTTATATTTAAGATAGCCTTTTATTAATACTATATATAATACTGGCGTTTTGCTGTTAAGCGATGAGGCACACTTGTTAATTTGCTATTTTAAAATTCTAGGTTTATATTTATGTAAAAAATGTACAATGTAAGTCTGATGATTGCGCTGCGCGCACAGTTATGTTCTTGAAATTGTACTGGTTTCCACGGAAAAACAGCGTAGAGTTGTCTTGCAGGCATCTCTACATTATAAGCTGAGTGGCGACCAATTTAGTGTTATTGTTGATTGTTTAACTTCATATTATTAGTATAAGTACTTATAATTGATTTCTTTTATATGCACATGTACCTATGAAAAAACACTAAATAAACGTTTTATTATTATTATTACTTCACTAAATACGAAAGATTTTTTTTTTAATAATTGGGTTTGATTCAATCAATAGATTAATGCAATATTCAGTAGTATGTTAATAAGATTTAATTTCTGTAATTATTCACACTGCTTGGTGAAATCAAATTATTTAAATTATTGGAATAATAATAAATTCTGAAGATTAAAAATTGTATTCTGAAATTTAAGGATGTTCTTTTAATTACAGTAGACACCAATTATAGAATGTTCCGTAATTTTAAAGATATTATATATTTTTGAAGTCCAAACTAATAATATTTAGTCATATATACGATATCTGTAAGTTTGAGAGAATCGAAAATCACAGCAATAATATTTAAGGCATGTAATTGTTTGCCACAGCCTAGCAATTACGGCTATCACGTAATTCGACCATGTAATTCCGATGTTAAGCAGCAAAGTGAAATAAAACATGATGGGAGCATTCGAAGCACGTACGCGACACAATATCGGCAGTACTCAGGGAAGTTCAGATTCAATCGCGTAGCGCTGTGAGTGTGCAAAGGCGATATCTCGAGATCTACCTTAACTGTGTCATCGCGTGTGTAACCCGGCTTTAGAGATGAGATTGCTTGTGGAAAAGTGGGTTTACTGATCAATGCTGTAACAACGAATCTGTTTGTTTACGTAATTTGATCTTGGTTAAGTTAATTAATAATAATGTTTGGAAATGAGTGCTAATAAAAAAGTGGTCTTCTCTAACTGCTTAATGCTATGGTCGAGACGTCCGCTGATACACCATGGGTTCTGGGTTCAATCCCCGGGTGGTACTAACCATTGAAAGTAAGCGCATGGGTGTATTCAAGTTTTGTTCGTGATGCCTTCCAGTAATAAGCTCAGATTCAATCAAATATAGCTCTGAGTATGCCAAGTTAATATGAGCTCGCGATCCATCTTCAGAAATATACAAAGAGTTTTATAACGTGTGTTTCAGGCTTTAAATATTAAATCGCTTGGGCGAACAAAGGTGTATAGTTCAGTGATGTAACAATGAATCTCATTCTATAGTAGGTAATTAAATATCAGTTATATGCATAGGTAGGAAAGTTTGCGTTTGTCCTTTGACTTAGATATTTTTATTTCTGTCCTTCCTGTCTCTATGTTCTCCGATACAAACAATTAAGGGGTTTTCAAGGCAAGAGTAATGCAATGTGGGACACCGGGAGACGGAATGAAAACACGTATTGAGTGCACTCTGGTATAATGTCTATAATAAATGGCTTACAACTACGCTTATATAATAACTTATGTCTATGTGTGAGGGAGGTTGCTTACACACACTACACCTCCCCCGTGATTTGAGAAAAAAATGTTTTTGTTGAAAGTTTTTTTTTTACAAACAATACTTAATATTTAATTTACCAAAAAACTTATTCAGGAATATGATCACCAAAAAAAAATCATCACACTTATTTGGAATTACAATCGACAATTTGATATCTAAAACTACGAAAGAAAAAATACATAGTTCAAAATGTAAAATAGTCCGTAAAATTATTTTATTTCCACATAACTCTATTATTACATATATAAATAGGTATAGCAGACAGGTCCCTTCAATTAAATTTATTTTAACGAAATCATTTACCAAAAACAATTAAATACTATGTAGGTATGTACTAATTGTACAATAAAACTTTGAAGCCATAAACAGTTAATTAATCTACTCGTTTCTAAACACGTGTCTAAAATTACAGTCAGATAAAAATCATAACAAAACAACTATCTATCATTACCATTTCTCTATTCACTTTCTATACAATCTAAATCAACACTTCTCTTTAAAAATCATCATTTCTATATCTATTTCCTTTGCATCACTTTCTCGGCACAGAGAGACAACACACTTATCTTTATATCATTCCCTCATTTCATTCTAGGTACATTATATACCTCTTTGGGTATTTTTCATTGGGCCGGCCGGTCCCTTAATATCACAATATCATTAGGTACATCTCATTAAGTCGACTTTTCATTGACATTAATATAGTCATTATAACTGCACCACGCAGCTTTATTATTAGGGGCATGTTTTAAGATTACATAATCTCCAACTATTTTCACGGAGAGAAGCTCGTCTACACCATGATCAAATAAAGGATCTGTCACCCTATATTGTACCTTGTACCATAACAAATAATCTTTACTTTAATACCGGTCAACTTCATTTAAGACATCTAAGGTCTCCAACAGATTTCTATCTGAAGGATTTGTTGCCGATTTTCGCACAATATCCTTACGTGCCTTCTTCTATCTTTTTTCAACTCTCATATCTTTTACTACTTCAAAATAAACGTCCTTTCAATAACCTTTATAAAACCATACAAAAAAATAGTTTAAATGTTTCATTTTACTTTTGGGTGATAATCCAATCGTAAAAAAACATTTAACTAAAATAAAAATAAACCTTCCATTCACCAAACTTTCATTTAAACATTAAACCATTCATAAACATAAAATAATTCTTTTACTTCCATCTATTATTCAATCTTTCATATTCAACTTTACAAACTTTTTAAATTCAATCAATGCAATATGTGCTTTTGAAGAAATTCATTCTGCTTTTAAACACACTAATCAGATGTATATTTCTAACATTCCTTAGGTATCATTCGGTATTCCACTATATTGAATTACATTTCGAAGAAATCAAAATCATCGCATTGTTGTTATTGAATTCTAATATGGAATGCCGCTGTTGGTAACGAGACACATTGGAACAAATTTCGCTGATGTAGTAAACAATGTATGAGTGATACGCTGCTACTAAGCAATCCCAATAATTACGTATTTTAGATTTCATAGTGTTAACAAATACGAGTAATTTATATTTATAAATGAAATATATAGTTTTCTTTTAAATTTAGACAAACCATAATAAAAAGAAACATAGGAACTTTAGAATTTAGAAAATACTTATACCTATTTATCATTTGCTTTAAATTCCCATAATCAACAACTCTCACTTTCTTATATTGAAAATGTAAACTACACAGTATTTGCAAATTAATCGGAATTATTTTTAAACATAGAAAATTTAAAAAAAAAAACAATCGGATATTTCGAAAGTTCAATTACAGCATATTACCGAGACAAGCGTCGTATCATAAGTAAATAATAACTGGTAAAATTATTAAGAAATTATTGACCTGTCTGCTTATCTTATGTACATAAAAGTTTTAGATTATACCTACATGATATATTTATACTTTTACCTATCTTATTTGTGGCCACAATTCTAAAAGTAAAAAAAAATCTTAAAATACATTTTAAAGTATTAATTTTTTAAAGTTACCAAAAAAAAGAACTATCACCACACCGTATTATGTCTTTTAGTTTATCTCACAACACAAACAACACTCACTAATGCCCGGGCTGCATCCTTGTATTTAAATCAGCTCCCAGCTGCACTAACCTCTCACTCCGACGCTCCCGGCAGCCAGCAGCTTCGTACATCCTTCGCCATGAGCATCAATATCTGATTTCTTTAAAAATTCTTCGCAATAGAGCTCGTCAACAGTTCCCCTTATTGTTTCAATATAATTCCCAACTCTTACACGCAGCACTGCCAAAGGCAGCACTGGCAGGGTCGCCATGCAATGTGGGACACCGGGAGACGGAATGAAAACACGTATTGAGTGCACTCTGGTATAATGTCTATAATAAATGGCTTACAACTACGCTTATATAATAACTTATGTCTATGTGTGAGGGAGGTTGCTTACACACACTACAGTAAATAGGCATTATTTGAGTTTGCATGATACACTTCAGGCTGCATCGTCACTTACAATCAGGTGAGACTCATAGCAGTCAAACGCTCTCTAATTTTAATTTACAAAAGTTGTTGATGTATCCTTATTGAAATATTTATCCTAGAGGTACCATTGTTATTGATATAATATGTAAATAAATATATTTGATTAATATGAAAAACTATGAATATAAACCCCTTTGAATATGTTCTGTATAGAGATAAGATTTAGTTTTTTTTTTATAGAAAGGGTTCAAATTCAAAGATATTGATGACGGACTTTTAAAAGTTGCCATATTTTAGTAAAAGAACAAACCGAAATAATTTCGAGTTTAAGCTTATCCCTTGCACTGGTGCTGGTAACAGCTGTTTAATCTTCCAAGCCTACCTGATCCCGTATAAGGTCGTAAATTGCGCAACTTCTATCGCAATCCAGTTGGAAAAAGTCAGAAAAGAAATTCATTTAGATGACAGGCACAGTCGTTGAAAAAGTTATTTTTTTGCGTTGTATAAAGTTTAATTTACCTAGATCTTATTATTGGTCTGAAATTGTACTGGTACTTTACGTTAGCGCTCGGATTCCGATGGTTATCCTGAAATATGGATTGCACTAAAACGTTCGCTAAAAACATTTAGCTTCCAACGGAATAATACCTACAGATATTTGCCGAAAATTTAATGTTCGGTTTCAAAACAATTCTCATCCGAGAGTGATCCAATGTAGGTCTCTATACCTAGAGCACTTGATTATTTTTTTCATTCTTTGGGGACAAAAGTTGATTTTACGTTATTGAAGCAGTCCCTGAATTAATCAAAGCATTAACAGGACGCAAAGTATAGTAAAAAAAGTGTTTGATTTATTTATCCTTTGCTAATCTTTATTATATAAATAATAAAATAAGTTCTAAATTGACCTGACTTATAGGTATATTAAATGGGGGAGACCTATGTCCAGCAGTGGACTGCAATAGGTTGAAGAGAGAGAGATAGGTATATTTCCTGCAATAAATTATTTAGTGACGTTTTACCTGTAACAGTACTTCTGTTATTTAGCATTCAATATGAGTAAAAAGTATCATGTGTTTATAAAAACTGAGAACCTCTTTTTTTGAAGTTGTTTAAAGATGTCCTGGAATTCTGCTTTAATATGCATAACTGAGAGCGTCGGTGGCTCAATGGTGTGGACTGTCGCCTTCCTACCGGTAGGGCTGAGGTTCAAATCCCGACACGTACCAATGTGTTTTCGAATTTTCGAAAATATATGTACGTTATCCGATGCTCTTACGGTGAAGGAAAACATCGTGAGGAAACCTTCATGCACGCCTGCGAAGAGATTCAAAGGTTGTGTGTGAAGTCGTCCAATCCGCACTGGGCCTGCGTGGACGACTATGGCCTTATCACCCTATACGGGTAGGCTCGTGCCCCTCGGTGGGGACGTTTAATGAGCTGATGATGATTTTGATGATGCATAACTGGTGCATCTTCTATGAATGTCATCCACTTTTGTGTCACAAGCATTAATTCGCTAATACGTATTAGCGTTTCGTTTCGCTATACGAAATAGAACAAAACTGAATACGCTTCCAATCTCGTGTCGCAAATTGCAGGAGAGAACACAACGCTGGCACTAATCTAAATTCCTAAAATCTTTACAACTTTGTCTGAACCCTAATTTGTAAGTGAAAGCGTTTTATATGTTATTAGTGTACGGGACGGTCTGTTCGCTCACCTGGTGGTAGTGATATGCCTGACCATGACAGCAGCAGTGTTGAAAGAAATTAATAACAGTAAGTAGTCATTATTCTCCGTCAACACTGCCTTGCGCCAATCACACAAGACGATAGATGTTAGGTCAAAAAGGATTAAGCAAACCTTTTAGCAAATCATTTATGTACAACTAGGTGGATGACTGCCGTGCCAGAAAAGTCTTTTGAAATGACGTGTTTTGAACTTCTGTATTTCGAGATGAGGGCACTGTAGCTAGTACAATTACCTGGTATAAGAGACCTAACATCTGTTGACTCGAGTGATGGACGCATTGCATTCGCTGAGAATCATAGCTGTCCATCTTTTATTTGTCTGATTCAATGCCGCTATGTCATGATCAGGCGTATCACTTACTATCAGCTGAGCGTCCTGGCCGTCCAGTACACTTATAAACTAAAAAAATATAATATATAAAAGAAAGTAGAAATAACTTGGAATAATAGCGGTTCAGCCTCACAAAAGATGTATAACCACATTTTTCTGCTTAACGATGTATCCAAATCTTGACTTGAGTTGGAGATCTGTTATTCGCAAACCATTCCAATCATATGTCGACATCAATCATATTTGTGTGTTTCAGTCGGTGTTTTGTTCATAAATGTTTGGTTACACACGAGTGAGTTTCGAATTATATTTTACTCTACGTAATATTATACCATATGTAATTTAATGAAGCAGAAACCGGTTAGCTGTTATAAATCATTAAATCTAATCTTGGATAAGTTGAGTAGGCCCTAAGTCTAGTGGACTATGTAAATGTTAGTTTTTTTCTAATTTAATTTTTCAGTAGCTAGTATGAGTATAAATGATACTCATTAAACGTATCTACCGAGGGGCACGAGCCTACCCGTATAGGGTGATTAGGCCTTAGTCGTCCACGTGGGCCCAGTGCGGATTGGACTTCACACACAACCTTTGAATCTCCTTGCAGGTGTGCATGAAGGTTTCCTTCACCGTAAGAGCGTCGGATAACGTACATATATTTTCAAAAATTCGAGAATGCATTGGTACGTGTCTGGAATTTGAACCTCAACCCTCCCCGGTAGGAAGGCGTCAGTCCACACCATTGAGCCACCGAAGCTCTATGTTCCATGTATGTATCCATTGTAGAAGATTATTTAATATTTTTATTAGCTATATGTGATCTAAAATCAATGCCTATTTATGAAACTTATGTATTTTAAGCCAAAAGTAGCAAAAAATAAACAAAACGTGTCATTTTTTATATTAATTTTACCATACCAAAAAAAGTCCTCCAGCGTCACCTACGAACATTAATTTACGTGACAATACAGACCAATAGAGATTCCTGTTCTGCAAAACAAAGAGCTAGTGTCACGAGTAATAGTCGGTATTTCATTCAGGACTCACGCGTAATCGGGTCAGAAGGGGCGTGCCCTTGCGCTGTTTTATTGCTTGACCTTCAAACAGTGCAGTAGAATGTCATTCGATATTTTATATCACTAGTATTCACTACTGATATTTTAATACAAAAAGTGTGATATAAATAAATAAATATCCACTGACATTCACACAGCGCCATCTAGCCCCAAGTTAAGCGTGAAGCCTGTATTATGGGTACTAAACAACGGATAAACATACTTATATACATTTTTTTTTGTGAATTCAATCATATTATACATAGTAAACACTCAGTACCAGTAGTGATATGTGAGTATAGTTGGACAATTGTATTTTGGTAAAGAATTAAATACCTTGAGGTTATTGAATTCACATAGACAAAAATACTTAAGATCCGATCATTGTTCTGTATTACATTAATTCATTTTCGAAAAAGCGTCAAAATGTGTCAACGAACTTAAAAAAGATTGTAAAACCGATACAATTGGTTGTGTACAAATTTTCTAAACACTTCAAAACAATATGATCCACTGTTTACCCTGTTAATGACCTATATGTGAGTATTTTTCTGCACACACTACTACCACTGCCCATCACTATTTCCATGGGCACCTATAACGAATTTTACACATTCAGCAACTTACGTGATGTGTTTACCAGCTATACGCTATTGTGTTCCCCTGCGCCGTTTACTCGCTCATCCAGAATGATTTGTATAAATGTGGCAATATTACTGTTACTTAACGACCTTTTTCAACTTTGTTTTTATTTAGGTTAAGTTCATTTTTCATTGCAGCGAACGGCACTGAAAATTGAAACGCATGTAAGTTTAGTAGATTCAGGGAATTAATTTCGTGGTGTATCTTGCCCAATGGCGAATAAAGTTTTGTTGAATGGCCGAATAACTGCAAGTTATGTCTGGTCACAACTAGTTGCTAAAATGTGGTTCAGATGGCGCTGTACATGGCAGAAGATATTTAGGTACTGATTTATTTATATAAAAAAAATGTCTGGTAAATGCTTAACTGACGTTTTGGAGCAGAGGTAAAAAAGTAATTGTAAAGAAAGGTGGGAAAAAAGTGAGAAATTTTGGTAAAGAAAGATTAAGTAGGGGTAACGAAGAGAGTATTTTGTCTTCTGCACAATTAAATCTCACTTATTTTTACACGTTTCTTGTTTCCTTGCATAAATAAATCTAACATATAGCTAGCAAACACAAGTCCCTCTGAAAAATAAAATAGTACTTTTACTCATACATAAATAAACTGCTAGACATTCCCTTTCAATATCAATGTAAAGGACGTTTATCAATTATGCACTCTCGGACAAAGGGCTCGCAACGCATTTCACAATTCCCACAATGCCCAATAAGATTACCATTTCAAAAGAGCTAGTGGCATATACGAAGTTTATATTCCGCATAACATTCGCCAAGGCAAAGCAAGATAGTTGAAAATAAATATATAACGTGGAAGCTCAAGTTGCTTAGTAGGATGAAAAATGGTAAGCTAGACTCTAGTTTGTTAGTTTGGAATGGTAGACGATTTAGTTTGGGCGCAATTGGTCGAATTGGGTTAAAAATAAAAAAAATCGGGATTAGACCAATTTGATTTCATTATGGATATCCTTTTATTTTGGCTTCAATGCGATTTGGCCCAATAGCGGATTTTACCAATCGCGAATCGGATTAATTGCGAATTAGACTTATCACAAATTTGTATTTTTTTCACGATTGAACCAATCGCAAATTGGACGAATCGCGCTTAAATGAAAAAGTTTAACAGACTTTTACAAGATATTCATTTATCGACCAATCTACAATTCCTGTGCAGTAAAAACGGTTATAATAACTTCCTAAGTTGAATAAATTTAATAAAAAAACCTCAAATAACAATATTCAGGACACGGAAGTCACGTCTCAAATTAATTTACTTTAAAGATCTCCAAAAGACAATTTCCTCGTTCAAATTAACGTCGGGGTTAAATAAAGAAAAGCAAAATGCAAAAAACACAGATAACTTCGTTAGCCTGAGATTAGGGAGTTTATTATCTTGGTGCTTATAAGCTGCCTTACGGAAGCTTCATTTAATAAAAAAATCCCGGCCACAAAAACCGCCTTTTCGAAAGCAAAACATTTCCGCGAAATTTTATTAACATTTAATTAGTACCGTCATGCCCCTGTACTTAATTAAATATCCATTAGCTTTATTTGTTAAAGGGCCGTTATTTTTTTTATTAATTTGAGGAACTAGCCTTTTTGACGTCAAAAAGCTTTCCCGAAGAACATTTTTGGATATTATTTATTTTTATATATATTTATTTCTCATTAAACGTCTCATTTATTCGTTAAAATTTATTTTTTTGCTTGAATAACCTTATTTTTTATAAAAGGGTTTCTTGAAGGGTACTTTTTAATGACTAAATGTTTTGTAAGAGTGAAGGTGAATTCTTGGAGAATCATGCTTTGACACGATTGAGTTGGCTCGTTAAGGGTGATATCACGGCCTTACAAAAAACTGGGCATAAAATAAGGTTTTTTGTATTTCGCCAAACAATTATGGTTACCGCGAGGTCAAAACGCCCCTTGCCCTTGAATTTTATTTTTTCTCTCCATTTGAAATGTAAGCTACGCATTGTATCCAAGTTTTCAATTCATTCACATCGGATAAACCATTAGCTCGTTTTCCTATCTAAGAATACATTACAAACTATAAAAGTTCTTTTAAAGCGATAACGCATTCATCTGAATGAAGTATCGCTTTTGAATGAATTAAATGAGTTTTTTATGAAAAATAAAGTTGCACTTGATGAAAGTTGTGAAAATACTTTTTTGTTAGACACAGTCTTTTAACCTAAGCACTCAGATGATGTAAATTAATGTGCTCAAGATGAACAGTTTAATGAGAAAAGAAATAGAAAATATTCTAAAATGACTGAAGGCATGAGTTGTTAAACAGTTTCCCGAGTGACGTTCAAACGAGTACAAACAAGTTTTCTCTCGACAATTTCATCAAGCAGACGTTAAAAGACGATACACTGTAATACCATTATAATCCGCCCTGAAAGTTTCTGGACACGTTCTATTAATTCTACTTCCTTGGCGAATACTTAATGCTCTTTCATTGTTTATGTGAGCCGAGTGTTTAGTGAGATCTTCCGATAAGGGAAAAACTAATTATCTGCTTGAGCCTATGGGTAAACGATTTCATGTGTTGGCACCGAGATTTGTATCGGTTAAATATTGCATTGCAGCTAATTGATGGATTGTGATTCCTGTCTTAGTATAATTTATTTTGTATGCATGAAAGTTACAATACCAAGAAATTAAAATGCATTAGTGTTTGATATCTGAGGATTTATTTATTTTTTCTTACAAGAAATAATACGTCTCTCATATCCGGTAATTGAACTAGCTACAATGTTCTCATCCAAAACACAGGAGTGTAAACACTCCTATTGTACGGGCGATATGTAGCACTGCGTTGGTTCTTAATCGACGACTCAGGACGAGTAAGCTAACGTAGGTTATTGGGTAATGGACAATACTATGCCAAATTGGATAACACTAAGAGACCTCAATTTACTTACCCCAACTTCAACAAGCTATCTGATTACCAGAATAATAAAAAAAATTGAAAAAATTTATGCCGTAAATGGTCCAAGTGAATCTTCCAAACATGCTGAAACTTTTGTACGCATATGCGTATATATAATATATATATTGGCAAAATACCAGCATTCAAGTTTCGACAACTTACGAAATACCTTCCCCTTTACATTTGCTGTACAAAAACTTCCTTATTTTCTTCATTCAACCTTGCTATTCAAAATCGTGCCGTAAGCTAATAAAACAAGGTTCTTGAATGCGGCAACTTGCCAAGTCATTTTGTAATAGTCATGTTTGGAATGATGCCAACCGTTCTCAGAGGTAAACATCTAAATGTATAGAGTGTCATTACTGGAACAATATGTCTTGTATAAAAATGAAAGGGCCTTGCCAAATATGAGAGTGATATATTCAGTGCTATTGATAACATTTTTTTAAATACAGAAAATGCACAAAAATAGGTAAAACATTAATCAAAAGGACTTTACGACGGACAATGATGTAAAAAGTATAAATTCTTTATATATACAGAATATCATTGACCACGGACAACTATTTTTATTTTGATTGTTCTCAAATGGTTGAGTTAATAGACGAAGACTAATTTTCTAGTGATTCACGTCCATGGCAATAAGTAGTTGTTTGATATGGACATTTCCGGAAAACCCATAATCTGAACATAGACATATAAAAAATACGGAGTGACTGTCATTAATACATAAAATGTGTCCCCGAAATGACAACTGCTGTCTATGATGTAATTTTGGCAAAAAAAATTTCGTAAATGATTTTAGTGTTTTAAACTCAAAATATGTAATCGTAATGTTAATTTACCTATAATGGATATTTTCAGAATTGTTTTCCTTATGTTTACTGCGGTTTACACAAGTTAACAAAGGCCATGCTCTTTTTAGATTTTTTTTAGCATTATATATGGCTCTGTTGACAGATGCGCGATGCGCACCACTAATCGTTGACATACTTTTTATGAACTGTCAAAAAGGAACGTTTTCATATATTTTGTATGAGATTAGTGATTTGTGACGTCATTACTTACTATTATCAACTGACCTCATTTTTATTGGTTTCAATGTATTTAAAAATACAATATTGCAAAAAACAAAAGGTGATCAATGAAACGAAAAAAAGGTGCGCTTTTATAAAATTATGGTTTGGTATTTTATTGCGGGTGTTGGAAAATACCGAATTGTCTTCATATTTTGTGGTTTTCTATACAACAACTGGCCGGGTTTTGACATACTTTTGATGTTAGCGAGACTCCGTCTGTATTTTTTTATACGTCCATGAATCTGAATTGTAAAAGGTTATGCTCATATATGAGTACCTATAATTCAACATCTTTATAGCTTGACTTGACGCGTTAAATCCTTACATGATTCGATTTCAAAGGATATCTGAGTAAGTGATGTAGAAGTTACGGGAATATTGCTTGCTCAGGTAACTAAGTTATGAAGATACGACTAAAACAGCTGATTTTTATTCCGTTTTATGAGTATAGATTTCAATATAAACGCTTCAAGGGAGCGGCACTATAGCAATATGAAATTGAACAAAGTACTAGCTGAGAATATAAGGTATTGAAGGCTTTATTAAAATTGAAATGCTATTCTTGGAATATTGACAAATGATTTTCTGATATTTTTGTTAGATCTATTTAATATTTTAAAGTAGAAAAATTTAATCGAACTTGTAATTTACCTGATTTATTATTTGTTTACTTCGGGTTTTGCACCATTTACCACGCACAACACGTTTCCTTTCAGTTTTTTTTCTCGGCACTGCGAGATGAATGTCTTATACAAAAACTGGCCGGATTTCGACACACTTTTGTTGTCAGTCCATGACAACGTCCACTTCTCGTCAAAGATATGATAATTAAAGGCTGTGACAGTCCAGCTGGATCAGGGCTTTCTCATATACTTAGGTGTAATGAATGAGAGTTCCCTTCTCTGCCGATTGTCCCCATATCGCTTCAGACGGCACCCGCGTAAATAAATACGCGACAAATGATTTGTCTAATTAAATATTCCTTCAGTCTATAAGAACAATTATTAGGAAGTCGAATTCATGTCGCGTAAACAAATTAAACATCGTGAAGTATTTTTATTATGCTTGGAGGCAACTTTCTGAATTCAAAACAGAGAAATGAATTATTGTTATGGTTGTTTGGACTACAATATAAAAGCTAATTAACAACAATGTTTTGTGCCTTTGTAAGAATGCCATAACAATGCACCATAAATTTGTGTGGTTTTAATAAGACATCATTAATGATTGTGTAAAATGTGTCATAAGAATAGTTGAAATATACAATGTCATTACTCCTACTCTACTCCTGTTCATTCTACATTTTGTACAACATTGCATTATAATATGTTATATTTGCATTATATATTTTGAAATTTCAATTCTAAATATTATTGCAGAGTAAGCAAAGCCTATTGCAAGTCTAGATATATATAGTTTATTCAAACTATGTTATTATAAAGATTTATTATTTATCTCTATCATACCATTCTTACTATAATATTTTGGGCCGCATGTTCTTAACAAATAAGGTTGATGTATTAATATTAATAATTTATGTTTATATACACTGCAATAAGTTGAAAGAAATAATGACTTAAAACTGCTAGTAATATTATAATTTAGACATTTGGGCCAAATAAATATTTAACACATCCACTAGGTGGCAGACTCGATACTGAGTCGTCTAGGTAGGTACCACCGCAGTGCCAGATATCATCCGTGAAACAGGAGTGTTATGCACTTTTGTGTTTCGGGATGAGAGCACTGTAGCTAGTGAAATTACCGGTATAAGAGACCTAATCTGTTGTCTCGGGTGACGGGCAGTGCGGCGTTGATGGAGGGATAATAACTGTTTATCATTGTTCTCCTTTAATGCCGCTCTGTCATGGTCTGGCGTATCACTTACCATCAGGTGAGCGTCCAGACCGTCCTGTACACTTATAAAAAAAAAAATATTAAAAAAAAATCAAAGAATGGCTACTTTTAGTAATGTTTCAATTAATTATTGCTAATAGTTTTTTATAAATAGTTTTACGTGTATAATCTAAGATAATGTGAAAGGACTAAAATAGCACTTTTAGCGCCATTCTCACATAAAGATGCGTTCTCAGAAAATGGAAAGCGGATATTGGAAAGCTCAGCTCTATGTCAACGGAAATTGGTCGTTAGTTGTGTTTGACTAGCACCTTTGTGATGCTGCCTTTATACTAGGCGTTTTGTAAAAGACTTGTTAACTGGTAATGGGATGAGCCAATTGCCTAAGTATACAACTAGAATTCGAATAAAAAGGTAACTTCATACTGGTTGGGTAACGAGTCGAACTTTATGAAGCACAAGTTGCCTGTTTTAACAATATTAAAAAATAGCTACTTTTGAATTTATAATACTAACAGCGAATAAATATCAGTTATATCAAACGCAGACATGTTTAACTTTATAAAATAGATCTAATCAACTCTGCTTCTATTTAAAAAAATAAAGATTTAAAAAGCAATAGATAAGTTTGAGTCGTTCATGTACTGGAAACTTAAAATTTGTGTACTGTTTTTTTAATATCTTAGTTGTCGACAGTACGGTATGGGAATATGGATCAATAAATGTCATACTAACCTCTAACTGTGAAAACATAAGCCAACCTCTCCGGAACGACCTAATGACTGTTGATTTTCTAACAATACTTTGGCAATCTTAAACATTATCTAAGTTATTAAGGTTCGCAGACGACATACTAACACTGTCCGCATTTATTAAGGCCAGGTTGCAATTACTGATATTGCAGTGATATTTTATACATAACTTCGCAGGAAATATTATTTAACAGTTATAATTCTAGCGGTGATTAAACAAACTTCGGACACATGGGATGAAAGTTTCATATTAGATAGGCAAACTTTCGGCTACTATGTAATTAATAGCCTATTAATGCCCTGTAGTTCAAGTTTGCAGCATCTAATGAGAGAATTTCAGTTTAATGTGGCTATAATAAAAAATCTGTAATGAAATTTTATATGATCTCTGAAGTAAAATTCCATGTTTTTTTAGTTGAAATGTTCAATGTCCAGTAAGTAAAAAAATATATGGCGGATAATATGTTGGAATGATTTGAAGTGCTTCCTACTTAGATAAAATAACTAACGCTTTTAATTTATGTGTGCAGGTATATAGTTTTTGACGGCTTCCAAGTGTGTGTAGTATGCACTAATTTTATTTGATTTCAACTATATTAATAAATTATATGATTTGAAATATGATTTCAATATAATTAATAATGCCAGAGATCAAGTTGGATTCATTGGATTTTCTTCCTAAGACAGCCTGAACGATAGTCCACCTTATGTCATGCTGTGATTGGCAAAAGATCTTTTCTTAGAATTTAAGCATAACTGCCGACATTGCTTCACCTTAGCTTATATTTTAGTTTAGCTTTAATACAGGCTTGTACAATTTACCATCAAAATAAATACCAAACATTTACCATCGACACGCTAAGAAGAAGGTCATCAAAATCGCTAGATGTCGTATAGCTGGACTATGGTAATAACAAAACTCATTAAACAAGCCGATATATTACCAAGGATTTACAGTAACTAGTTTGATACCGAAAATTTCGCACTTATGAAGCAAATAAATGAACCCGTCAATTGTAGCAAGTGAGACCTATATTTCTTTTGCACAACTCGGAACGTTCCAGGCAATTTCCTGTTACAGAGAATTTGCAGAACAAATCCGACTTCTTACAAAGGCCACTGTCGAAAGAGCGCGTTATTTTTGCTTCTCAATCTTTATACTGTATTCATATCTTGCTGCATATGAATAAAATACAAAGGCTGCCAGCAAAGCAGTCAACGGATGCAAAACACAAGGATTTTGACGTTATTTCTCTATTGCCCGTAGTTTTAGTATCGAGTGCAACAGGAAGGAAAAAGAAAGTGCGAGCGTTTTTATTTTTTCCCTTTCATCTGTACTTTTGTAAGTTGATGTTATTTGGTCATATGCCGTTTATTTTTGAATTGTTTTAGCTCTGTTACTGTGATGGAGAGACATGAAATAAACTTAATACACTCTTTGGTTTTGTATGTCAACCAATTTCAAATTTATTCGAATCAAACCGACAAAACTTCTTTTGTCGGTTTTAAATTTTTAGCAGTAAGTTAAATCAAAACTGGTTTAACATATTGAAACAAGAATACTCAATTTCTATACATGTTCAGACGAATATACTTTATATCTACATCGAGTGCTCTACTTTTTTTATTATTTTTTTTGTTATAAGTGTATAGGATTGTCTGGACGTTCACCTGATGGTAAGTGATACGCCAAACCATGACAGAGCGGCATTAACTGAGACCAGCAACTGATAGACAGTTATTATTCCCCATCAACGCCGCACTGCGCCCGTACCCGAGACAACAAATGTTAGGTCTCTTATACCCGGTAATTTCACTAGCTACAGTGCCCTCATCC
>PQWD01012685.1:0-34824 GCA_019425675.1 Leucinodes orbonalis | reverse complement strand
TGCCTGATTGTTCGGGTAATCTCTGAAACGGCTGGATGGGTTTGGACGGGACTTTTATTGGCAGGTAGCTGATGTTGTAAGGAAAAACAAAGGCTACTTTTATTTTAGTAAAATACTTTTTATTTTAGTATAATAAAAGCGCCTTTCGAAGCGATTGCAGTGGTTAGCTTACGGCCGGAATAAACTCAAAAAATGTGTAAGTTTTATGCGGGAGAATATATTATACCGCGGGAACAGCTAGTTGAAAATATATTTTAAAAGTAAATAGTTGAATTTTAGCTAAATATGCCGCCGGGTTTATGATTATCCAATATTTTATTGATAATCATTCCGTGAAAATGTCATCTCATTAATTCAACTATGTTTAAAATTCAATTTTCTCGAATATCTTTTAAGTGAATTTTCAAGTTGTTCTTGGTTTGCTTACGTTTGCTATCAAAGGTCTATTCAAGTAGAATGATTTTTTTCTGGTGCTTCAAATGGGCGGTAGGATTCGTAATATGCACTTTTTTGTATAATATCAGCACTGGTCCTATTCGCTGTACCACTGCAGGGCAGAAGATTTCTCACACAATATGGCCAATTCGGATTAAGGTTTTAACATCTACCATCCTAAGATAACTACTGAGACCAACGGCTTAACATGTCTGCTGTAGTACGAAGTGATCCAAGATAATACCTTTCGGTTACCTATCCGATGAATGCAGAGCCGGATTTAGCCATATAGCAAGAGTAGCAAATTTTACGGGCCCTGCGGATTGAGGAGCCCCGTGCTCCAACATCTGTTTGACCGCAACAAAATAAATAAAAATTAGAACTTTTGGCAGGACTTTTAGACGTAAATATTTACTAAAAATCGATATATGCAGATTAGCATATAAACTACATTTATAACCGTAAAACGGCTTGCTAAACCTTAATTCGGAATCCTGAAACAAAACCAGGGCCCCCTGAACCGAATTTGGTAACAGGCCTCGCTATCCTAATCCGGAACTGGATGAATGCGAATCTTGACTTGCACGATCGTCCACCGAACGCTAGCTGCTACGCCATCTCTCTCATCTTTCATGGAAATACTTTCAGTAACTCTTCGAGTTGTTCCTAGCGTAACTTTATGCAGGTGCTCGTGTTTGTACACTTAGGTAAATAGATTCAGTAACAAAAGTTTAACATCTTATTACTCCGGAGTGCCACAGAGTTTTTATAACTTGAAATGTGTGATTGGTGTCATCAAAGCATACAATTTATTACAAAAAGTTATTTTTTACAATAAAAACAAAAAAGATTTTACAATAAACAACATAGTGATTTGGGATACAGTTTTTTAATGGGTTTAAGGTTTTTTTTATGTTAACATAACATTTATCTTTATTTATATAAAATGCATATAAATGATTTTGTCTATTATTTCTTTCTTAAACGTATTGCAGTCCACTGTTGGACATAGGTGAGCCTCAAAAGTTTTTACGGCATTGTAATTTCACATCGCTGTCTAAGCAAGGAGCAAGCCGGTTGTACTTAAAGCGACGAGTTCATCCGAACTAAATAATCTGCATGACTCAAATGAATATGACAAACTGTTTTAAAAGCTGCTACCAAACTATTATAGCGGGACAAATAGTTGTGAGAGATTGAGGTACCCTCGCAGACGCCTTAAACCCAGGTAAATGTCTATTTTTACCAAATCTGGCCAAGAACAAGGATAACATGGCACTTAAATTTCCAAGTCGTAAACTGGAACCTTTTGGTTTTATGACCGTCACCTTCCAATAGGTCGGCGGGGTCTACGGGAAAATCAATTTGTACTTTTTTGGTTACCCATCCAATGGCGATTGAGCCAAATAACTTTACGATCGATCTTGCCTGTTTTCTTTGAGATTATTTTGGTAACATTTTTCGTGAAACGTAATAGAATATATATTTTTTTAATTTTATTACATCATTGTCACTGTATAAAGTGAATACTCGTAGTTAGGTGCTATTTTTGTTGAAAAATGCACATTATATAATGCGAGCATAATAGTTTAATCGGGCGTAATAGTTTTTTTAATGTTAGGCATAAAAATAACTAGACTAATTGTATCTCAAATAAAAAACTAGCTTTTCATGTGTTATGATGCAGGAAGATTACGACGATATTATATACTTACTGACGGTGCGCTCAGATGGTTTGAAATATAAACTAAATAAATTATAATGAACAAGCGTCCCTGGAAACGGAATTGGAAAAGTGTTTTGTAATTATTCTTTTCACAAGTACCATTTTGTTAAGAAAGGTTAATTGACGTCATTATACATTCTTGGTTGAAAGAATCATAAGACTATAAATTCAATATATCATTTTTCATCTTTTGCCCTACACGTAGTGAAATATTATATCATTGTCTACACACAGTACAACTACGAAACGCAATAGCAAAGCAATTTTACTGCTACATTTTTCTAAGAAACCGCAAAATATTCGTACATCATCTTTAATACCCCATTAACGGCGTGCAGCCTCCCTAAAATGAGGCAAGGTTTCGCGATGGTTCCGGTATTTTTCCCATACAAATACCACCCGTGTAACACATTGCTGATCTAAATCAGGAGCGCTATGCCATTGATATAAAGACTACATTCCCACCGTGACGTCTGTTCCTATTAATGACTATACTTTATTGGGGCAATTAGTCTGTGGTCCCGCATCGGAAATGACTCCGACATTATTGGCGGGACTGCCATTTCGGAAGAATTATTTGCTTTTAATTTAGGAACAGTTGGCCGAGTGTACCTTCGCCATAGATGCAAGTTCGTGACTGATGTTTGGATATCGTTAATTTTTTGCTGCCGTTTAGGGTTTTAAGGCATTTACAAGTATTTAAGCCTTAATCATTGCGTGATATAAGTGTCGGTGGCTCATTGGTGTGTTTTTTTACCTTCCAATCTGGAGGGTGGAGGTTCAAATCCTGCCCGCACCAATGTGTTTTTGAATTTTCCAAATCAAATGTTATGTTTATCCGACGCTCGTACAGTAAAAGAAAACATTTTGAGGAAACATGCGCACGCCTGCGAACAGATTCAAAGGTTGTGCGTGAACTTGGCTAATCCACACTACTCGCGTACGACTAAGGCCTTATAGACCCTATGGGTACGCTCGTGCCCCACAGAGGGGACGTGTATATATATAGATTGACGCTCCTTTTTTAATGAAAACAGAGCTGTTTAATTATTATTTTTTATATTCAATACACTACACGACGATTTTCCTTGTGTCGTACCATGTGTTGTGCATGTTCGAGCAGGGGTCTTGGAGCTTTCCCGCATTAAGGATGTTTGCAATAATAGTAGTGCTATAATACTGAACTTCTTTGAAATTGAACAAGCATGTTATTAGACACAATTTTTATTACAACACAGACTCATGTACCCGTTTGTGTTTTTGTTGTGTAAAATTATTGTTAAAGGTGAATTACGAATCGTTATATCCGGGGCTTTCTTACTACGGACTAAACTTCTTTAATTGTTATAAAATAATTCTTAGAATTCTGTTATGAAAAGTATTGTTGATACGTGAAATTGGTCACCATCGTGCTCTAAAACGCTTCAAGTGTCTTTAATACTAAGAAATAATGCTTCATTTAGGTGTAGGGGTGGAAAATATTTAAATTAAAAAGCCAAAACTTGACGATACATATTAAATTAAAAGTAATGAAAAATAAAGCTTGCAATCAGTTTTGTTTACGCGAGAAGCGTTGAAACCGTAGTTATGAGGCGTATGATTTAACGTTGTTTTTGTGAAGAAAAAGTAATTGGTTTTTCTCAACACTGGAAGGCAGGAAAATGATCGTGGGAGCAAACGCAGCCGTCGGAGCAACTCGAAACAAATAAATAAGTGTCGGGAAGAAAAAATACAGGCAGTGTTTACGAGAGGTTGGGGTTCGACGATGCCGTGAGCATGGATGCATGCTTTGAGTCTGTTGTGTCTTGTATACGTAGAAATGGGCCGTGTGATTCGATGAACATGGCTATACGGGCTATTTGCTGGTTGTATTTTTATAATACTTATGCGCATAAAAATAACAACATAGTTGGTTCTATACTCGTATACACACGTTAATAAATTACGATTAACATTGCAAGTAAAATATGAGCTATTTATGTCTATTAAATACATTCGAAGAATTAATATGAATTTGACAAAAACGAAGATGAATTTTAAAGATGTTTTTTCTATTCGAGTTCACGTTGGTCGGTGCATATTTAAGTTATGACAACTTTGCAATAACTTTTAAAATAGGCGACCCATTTGACGACAGAACATTAAGGGTTCGATTCCATCGTGTGCATAAACCTGTCTGTTTGTATTGGTCTGGGTGTTTTCTATATATGTATTTACAAAAAGTATATACATAAGTATGTTAATCAGTTATTTAGTACTCGTAAGCTAAAAAGCGTAACTTGGAAGTAGATGGCGCTGTGTGAATGTCAGTGAATATATTTGTATACTTGATCATGTATGTTTGTTCTGTTTTTGGTATTTCCTACGTAATATATATATTAAAAGGGTCTTTAGATATGTTTACATTTTGTTTTGTTTCCATTATTCATATAAGTCGCCCAGTTTGATAGATTTAGTAGATATATCTGCCGTCAACTAGCTTAAAATCCGTTAACTGACGAGCGAAATTATTCCAAAAACCCTGTTTAATGGAAAATAACTTCGAAAAGGGATCTCTTATATTGCTATTTATCTTTATTAAGATATTACAGGGATTTTGCACGTAAAACATCTCTAATAGTGTTTGTAATCGTGCACAATTTAAATTACTTATTAGCCGAACTTAAAATTGTGCTGGGCTGAAAAGAGGACGGCAGAGTTGGCGATGTGTGTAAGTCAATTAACCGGTCTGTCATTCCACTTCAATGAAAAGTCCTTCCCACCAGCTTGGTTATGGCGCTGTGTGAGTTTGAAAATATTTACATATTATTTTATATGTGAAGATTAAAACGAGTGTAGTGAACCCAATTTAAACAATAGCCTGTGGGTAGTCCTTTTTGGTTAAGGATGTTCCGCTAATTAATAGCCATGAGCAAAGGGGCAGAATGTATTGAAAGCCAAATCAAATATTTAAACGGAATGAGCGTACAAATGTTGGTTTGCTGTATAACGGAGTTCACAATTGAAGAGGCTTCGTTACTAATTATTTTCGTGAGCACATTCCGGCGTTGTTTACAGAGGTAGTCCCATGCCGGTCTGTGTAATATAAACACAGATCAGAGATGGTAAACCCTTATTAAACGTGTGGATCAATTTTTAAATTCATGTTTTCCACTTGTTTACGTAATGTGATTCTTGCTATTACATAAAAATGTAACTGTATTTATTTAATGAAATAGCATAATTGCTAATCCTTTTATATGGGATAAATAATCAAAATGCAGGGCAATACTTATTGTATGCTTCACACTTTAAATCATTCCTTTGCGCGTAATGAAAAAAATAAAGTCCATAAACTCCTAAAGCTCAGTACCTATTTCTTTTAATAAAGGTTTACGACCCCTGATGCCCTGCGAAGATGGAATAGAGTTGATGCGAACTACGACTCAATCGATGTGTTATCGGATGTAATGTCACTTGTGAATAGCGGTCGTTACGAGTCAATTTTCCTCAGCATAACCGACAAAGACTTAGATTACTGTCAGCAATATAGCTGGCCGCAAGTGGTTGCGATATGCCGAAGACTAAATTGGGGTGGACACATTGGCGCCAATTTACCATCGGCAGTTAATTGATAGCAATATATAGGGTTGATATCTTGTATTGTTCTTATGATTATCATTAGTTATCATGGTGATCATAACATTTCTCTTTAAAAAGGCATGATAGAAACTTAGGTCGGAAGTTAGGATACTCGTTATTTATATGATAGAAGTTTACTATAAGTATACCTATATCGATACCTATATTCGATTTTATATTGTAAAAACTATAGTGAAACCTACTAGTGAAGCCAATAGTAAATGCTGCATTCTCTTTCTACTTCGGTCTACTAGCCGAGTCTAGCTATGGACAATCACAACTGTTAAAATCTAAGTGAAGTGTATATATTGACAAAATTTCTATTTAGGGGGATGAGAAAAATTTAAGTGTCATGGGACGGCATGAAGGAACAAAGACGTGTACGGCTAGCCGTCGCTAACGGCCGCTCCGCACGTTTTTTGCTTTCTGCATTGTTATTCTGGAAAATTGTGTTTTAAGATGAAAGTGAATGATGTAGAATTTGAAGTGCAGTGTGATAATTTGAATCGGTTTACTAAAATCAATAAGATTTAATCATGTATTTAAATGCACTAACAGATTTTGGAGAGACTTTCATACATCAGGGCTGCTGCCACCTGCGCAGCAAGCAAGGGAAGGTTCCAAATACCTAAATGAAACTATTCCATTAATTAAACTATATACAATTAATACTTTCAAGGTTTAGATTTCACAGTACACAAACCGAGCTTAACAAAGAAACTCGTGGGATCCATGAAAATATTTTGGATCAAGCGCAGAGGCTTATGGTCCTTATTTACGTATTTATGAATTCATTAAGTGGATATTTATTATTACAATTATTAAATATCTACTTATTGTAGATAGTAAGATTGATCAACAATCCAATCAGAGCGAACCCTGTTGTCATGAATTTAAAACCATTACTGCATTGGGCCCACGTGGACGACTAAGGTCTAATCACCATTAACAGCTAGGCTTGTGCCCCTCGGTGGGGACATAATAATGAGCTGATGATGATATATTTATTTATTTATTTACATAATAAACCTGCCGTCGGATCGAATGTTAACAGAAAAATCATACAGCAATTAGTGCCGTAACAACCTAGAGCTTCGCCGCTTCGGAGAATCGTTCGATTTAAAATACCTCACCGCATTTTTATGGCAAGTAATTACATGTATTGAATAGCGTGTCATGCAATCAATTAACATACTTGCTGGAATGTATGTTGTTAAATTAAAAAGTAAACGCAAATTGATACCTCATATTCTTTGTTATACTCGTAAGTGGGCCTGTAATTAGCCGTGTGGAAAACCAGTCTCCATATTTGAGATATAAATAATGGTATCGAACCTTTTAATTATTATTATACATCTAACAGATACGTACGATAGATTATTGTAATCAGGAAGCATATAATTATAAACAATACTAAATTCGCATAAAGATCATTATTATTATGATTGTTTAATTATTATACTTCTAAAAAAGGCCTTTCACGATAACTTTCACGTAGTCCGAACACTAGTAGTCATTATCCATCAGCCCTGGGGGGTTGCCACCATATTTTAAAATAGGATTACATTATTACTTCGCTTTTTCTAGTAGAATGATGCTGACATATCTATATAATACTATTATTTTAAGAAATGGAGGGAACGCTCCTAATCTCCATATTATTAATCTTTAATCTATGTAATATGAAATCGGAAGCCCTACATATAGTCTACAAATGTAGCTCGAAATAATTTGTGTAAAGAATTTTAATCGCTTGTACTGCCCATAATGAGAATCGCGAAAACATTCCGTTTCGCGTTTCGTTTTTCTTTGATTTAAAAGCTGCGGCTTGTCCGTAAGCTGTTAGTTATTTTAAAAGTCTTATAAGTAAATTAAAAGTCTTTAGGGTATTTCACATTAGGGTGTCGAGAGTAATAGACACATTTGTTTGTCGAACCCAAATTCAAAGGAACTATTTCATATTCTAGAACTTAAGATGTCCCAAGACTCATAAGGGTAGTTTCTTATATGCTCATAAGCCAGAGAGAGGGTTGGATAAGTTAGTGAAAACTTAAACGTTAGAAAAAAAGGGTTGTTAATATTCCGAATGAGTAATTATCCCATGTGTCTAATTATTTTCATGAATATGTTAACATATTTTTTCCATTATGACTGTGACATGCTTACATACATACATACACCCACCCATCTGATTTGTGCTCGCGTGTAAGGTTACGGCTCAAACACCCCATAGCTATAATATATGGGAGCTGAAGTGGGACGATACAGACTAATGATGAGAATTGAAATACAACTTTCGAATTTATCGCCGCTTTCAGTCCGTCGGTGTCCTCGGCTCCTTGAGTCTTCATATTTGTTTTGTATTCCCTTTGGCGAATCTCCAAATTACGCCTGAAAAGCTTTTCGTACAAATATAACGTAGGGGCTTTGTACACGAGCCGTGTTACGTTTCGTGAAATAATAATTTATATAATAGGCATCGCTACCCTGTTATTACACTTAATCAGGCAGATATTGCTTTCAACAATTTTCTTAGTGTTGGGTTAATTAGAACTATTTCGATATTGCTACGTATGTACGTAAGGACGTGGAGAGGAATGACAAAAGGTTTGTGTGTTAAGAGCGTTAGTATTAATAACTTGTTTCGAGTATTTGAGGAATATTAACACATAGGCACACTTATATAAAGAGACGAATATAAGATTTATGTACTCTTATTCGGAACTAACCTACAAAATTAGATATTCTTACAGGTAATCAATAATCGGTATTAATGTTATAATTACTGTTCAAAATGCTAAATATGGACTTGCAAAATAAAATTAATGCTTTTTCAAAGTAATTTGCTCTTTCAAACTTGTATGCGATTGGTATTGTAAAATGAAGGTCATATTTTATTTCGTGAGTAGCCGTCCTACGTTGCGATAACCGCTATGAAAACTCCACTTAAGAACCTTTCTGCCCCATCTGAGATTGAATCCAAAAGTTATCTTTCAGAATAAAACTTTATTCTCATTACATAAATAAATTTGAGTGATCTAAAAATATGTTTCAAATTGTAAATATTATTAATTTATACTTAATCTTTTAAACGCATACACTTTTATTATTGCCTTTTGTTTTGTTGCTTTTGGCATATAAAGAATACCAGGCTAGCATCTTTACTCAGACGCAACAGAGTGTATTTAAACTTTTAATTGGTATTCTTGTCATAAACAAACTGTTAAACCATTGAAAAATTCATTGTCATTATCCATTTGACTTAAAAAATATAAAAAAAACTACATACGTGATTACATGATACGTGAGGGTACACACTTTACTTATGTACAATTAGAAATAAAACAACACATGTAGTATACAGCAATTGTGTTTATTGGTTTCATTAGTTGTGTCTTACATATAAATAGTTCAGAAATGTAAAGAGCGGCGCTTTGCTATTAGAAATACGATGTCTGCAGGAGAAAATCAATAAGGGCATTACTGTGCCTAAATCGAGAGACTCGGGGTCAAAGCCTAGCGCCGCTCTCTATGGTGCACAAGCGCACTCCATCACGAAATTCGTAGAAAAGCTCGAATAATCATTGCAGTTACTCAGGTTAATCACTTAAAAGTACGTCACAGGTGTTCAAACCGGTATTGTATTGTTGCCAAGTCAGTAGAAACGACTTTACCTAAGTATCACTAGGTAGAAAATTCCATTGTGAGGAGTTAAATTGAGTTGGCTGAATTTTGAGGACAGTTGGCCAGTCATAAAGGCGTTCCTCCACTGAAACATTGCGGAATAACCGTTGTTACTTCATTTTTACTTGAGTCAAAGTTTTTTCGTTGACTTACACAAGATATGACAAAATTACGAGTTACCTGCAAATCAGAGCTTACGAGTTTACTAGTGCGCTTGTGCTGGGATTTACATCACAAAGTATTTGTTCACAGATATTGTTTAAAACGAATCACAAAATACTCGTAACAGCCAGATTTCAGACGAAATACTTAGTTTATGCTAGACAATAAAGGTTCAAAAATTTTCTCAGTCGTAATTTATAAGAAATAGTTTTTTATTTCCAAATATCATTATATTTTAGAGTTACTTTTTAACATTAAGAAGATTCACAGCGACGTTTCGAGATCAATCTCGTACAGTGTGGTAGGTTATTGTCTATTTGACGAAAATAAAACAACATTGTATTAAGTTGTAATACATTAATATTTAGAAAAACTAAATAAAACGCTTGAAAAGAACATGCATATAAAATTTGTATGAATTTTATTGCCGCACAAATACGAGGATCGAAATTGGAAAGGTTTGGCATGAAGTTGATCGAATCCGAATGTAAAGGATGGTTTCATTTTATCATAAAAAATATCAGCAACAGAATAACTGAAATATGATGAAAAAGATATTCTATTAACGAGACGCTTCACTCATTCCATTATGGTGCTGTTTGATAAAGTCATTGACATTTATTTAATTTGTGGAATTGCTGAGTAGAAGCAGCTGTTAAGAGTATAACGTATTTAACTAACACATACGGTACACTTATACATAGTTCCAAGTTATAGTGAAGTTAAGAACAATTTTACTGCATAAAAATGGCGTACAATTCCTTGAAAACTTATTTTATGTCCATCTTATTTTTGCCAACCCCCTACAACTGAGTTGAAAAATAAGAACCATTAAAAAGTCTTATTTAAATTTAACCAATAACGTTTTAACATTGTTAAAATTTATTTTCTAGCTACGTTCCTAATCCGAACCTTTAATTCATTTTTTTATCCACAAATTGTAAGAAAAAATATCTTCATTATTTACCGTTTCTCTCTTAAGCTTTCGTTTAAAGCTTTTTATTATATTGTTTTTAAGTTATCTTTCTAACCCTCCATTTATAATTTGTTCTAACTACTCGACATTGCTTGCTATGATGACGTTACCATACCGACACAGTTGTCTGGGCTATTAATATAATGTCTAGAGTAGTCTCGCCATGTCGTCCATAAGGGATTCGCCATTTACGCAGGACATTTGATAGAGTTGATATGTGACCCCAAAGAGAAAAGTGAAGGAAGAGTGCTAGTCCACAATGAACATCTATCAATCTACTACAACACTCATTACAATATATCCACCTAACGGGTAACACGGGTGCACAAATGTAATTGCATCAAAAATACGAGTAGCCTTATTATGTTTATAATTTCTACATTAGATTCGGACGTCGTAACTACCGCACTTTAAAATATCATTCAACATTTTGAATAGATTGTGTTGAATCAATTAATCTGCTGATTGCGGCCGTTACACATAACGGAAATTCGAATGTGTATTATTAAATTGTTTGATATTAAATAATGCCATTTTCACAGGCATTAAAGCGCATAGATTTACTTTTATATTTTAAAATGCAATAGTGGGAATCTCGTTTACAATGACCATATTTATGTTGCAGCAAAGTATTATTTAAAATACAATTATAGGGCTACATAAATATTACAGATAAACCAATTGAACAATACAATGTGCACCACAAATAAGTGTGTTTATTTCTCTTTTTGGCTGACAGTACAAGCAGTTGTCGAGACTCATCCGTTGAGGTTAACATAGATTGAATACATTAATATTGTAAACATACATCAATTTAATTGCCTGACCTGGATGTTTATATATTTTTTACAAATCTGCCAAGTTCAGTGCGACCGTGAATTATTACAAATTATTGGTGAATTTAACTATTCTTCATTGAATCTGTTTAAAAAGTATAATAAGAAAAATATTATATATTTGTATATATTTATTTTTGCTGGCACGTGGCGAGTTCAAACCGTGTGGGAAATTTAAAACATGATCACTATTTAAGTAGTATTTACTTCAGAAAATGGGGAATAATGCCAGTCTGGTGTTGAATATATCCGAACTGATCCAGTAAACTAAAGTGCACGTATTTTAATTTCAATTTATTTTTCCACATCGATCTTTTGTAATGGTTGTGAAATCGTCATTTTGTATTAGCAGCTATAATTACCTACATCATCTAAAAACTGTTATTCTGTGGATATTCCATTTCAAAAATGCATCAACTTTTTAAGAGAAACAAAGCTTAGAAACGTAAGTTTGATCGCCTGATCTTTGACAGATAAGTTTCTTAGATGGTTTAAACGTACTCAGTGTAGAAGGCGTTGCTGGTGCAATTTCCATTGTCGTTGGGCGAGTCAGGGTGCTCCTCGGGCTCCACTCCGTTGGTGCGCATCTCATCACGGATCTGGATAAATATTACAATACAATTTATGCAAGGTTTATTGAAACAAATCTAAGATCTAATACAAGCTTGTAAATTTAAGAAATTTCTTGTATTTTGCCACGCCAATAAACATACAACACAGTTTTAGGAACATTGAGAAACATCCGTACGAATTCACGTTTTGGATTTTTTTAAACTAATACATGACCCTCCTTTAAACGTCATATACGTTTAGGGGAGGGTGCTATGCAACCAATGGTACCAAAAGCTTAGAGTTACAAGCGTCCATTGGGTGGTTATCACTTACTATCAGGTGAAAAGTCTGCTTATTTACCTACCTTTAAAATGAAATAAAAAAGGTGATCCTACCTTTTCGACCTGACGCATAACTCGCAACATGTTCAGACCAGCCAGATTCTTCAACTCCTGCACGCTCCATTGGCCGCTGCGCAGTAATTCAGCAAACAACTCCGGGTAGCGGGAGACGTCTTCCAAGCCGCGGGGTACCCTTGTGGTTAAGATTTATGTTATAAAATATTGGATTGAGTTGATTTTTAATATATTTTTTACTAGTTGGATGTAATAAACTAATGCAGTCCACTGGTCAAAGGTCTGCCGTTTCGTCCTTGGCTTTCCTTCTCCAGGCTCTAGTAATACGAAACGATTAATATGATGGATCGATAACTACGCTACTCTTGTCAAAATGCGGTGTAATTTTGAGAACTTTTAGGTATTTTGGGATATTTTTGGCTAGTAAAACTGAAATAGATTTCACAAACGTAGCCAACCCCATTTTAAGGAATGATACATACATTAATAATATGTTCAAAGTAAATAAATACAAGTAAACTTTAATACCTGTTAACTCCATCAAAGTCCCCACCAATACCAACGAAATCAGCTCCAATCATTCGCTTAACGTAGTGGAAATGCTCTGAAACAAATAAAAAATATTAAGAAAATTAACTTTTTGACATTGTTACAATACTTTGTTTTGCCGACCTGTATATACAGTCGACTCTCGTTAATTCGAAACTATAGGGACTCTTAAAATATTTCAAATTATCGAATGTTTGAAATATCAAATGGTTCGAAATTTGTGAGAGAAAATCAATAAACCTTCGAATTACCAAGTATTGATCAAAAATATTTATTAACGCTTATTCATAAACAATGAAAACATTAGATGTCATACATAAATCTAATTAATGGAATAATTAATGTTTCGAAAGAACTCTGTTTATCTGTTTGCTTCAAACTTCATAACCAAAAACAAAGGGCTCGTGTATGTTGATACAAGTTTGAACTTGTCGCAAAATGTACTTATATTACAATCATCCGACCTCTTTCTCTCTTGCAACTTTGAATGTTGGTGTTGGACGTCGATGAGTTTCGAAATTAACGGTCGTTTTATTATATAGCAAGAATTTTTTCGTTCGAATTACCAAGTGCATAAAAATGTATTGATTTAGTTCGAAATGTAAAAAGATTTTGTAGGGAACTCGTGATAACTTTGAATTATAAAGAGGTTCGAATTATCGCAGGTTGGAATTAACGAGAGTCGACTGTACCTTGTTTATTCATTTAAAAAATAAAACGACGACACGATTGGTATTGATTTAAATTTAAATTTTCAATAAGGTAAAAGTAAATAATGTTAGTATGCCTGCTAGTGCTAAAGTGTCCAAATACAACTTATGGATTTAAATAAAAATACTAAACTGTACGGTTGTGTGTACTAGGAAATAAAGGAAACCCGGTTATCGCAACAGTTTTGTCCTAAAAATGTTTTAATGTTAGGGAGGTGATGTTTTTTATCCAATAATTTTAGGTTATTCGGTTATTTAACCTATACGGATAATGGAAGTACACTCGATTACTTATATATTTTACAAGGGTTGGTGCACACGTGATTGTGAGAACCGAATGCACTAAATTGTCAAAGGTTTATGTAACGGGGACGGATTTTGTTAAATATATTTCTTTTTGCGTGCTCTGACCGCGACTGACGTTATGCATCGCCAGCTAAATGGAGTACGAGTAGCGATACTGAAATATATTAAAGTGAAAAATCGAGCTGAAACCCGTAGTATATACTACCCATCACAGCAAGAATTCTATTCTTATGCATAAAATAGGGACTTAGTAGGCAAATATTTTATTATCAGCTCATTAAAACGTGCGGCAGTAGCCCAGTGCTTGGACGACTTCACGCAAACCTTTGAATCTCTTCGCGATTTGCGCAGGCATCGGATAACGTACATATATTTCGTTAAATTCGAAAATACATTGGTACGTGGCAGGATTTGAACCTCAGCTCTCCCGGTAGAAGGGAAACAGTCCACACCATTGAGCTACCGACGCTCTAAATATTATTTTAAAACAAAATTAAGACCAGCAGGTAGCAACAATTCAAAAATAAATTGAAAACAGCTAACACAAATTAAAACAAGTCAAAATCAATTAAGTTATTTAGGAGGCATTCGATTACGAACACTGCTGCATGGTGATTATCAAATCATAATCCCCGCTGTGCCTAGCAAGGCAGGTCCGCATCAATTGTAATATTCTGACCTTTGTTGGATATAATTAGTTCGCTGCAAGATGATATTGATGTGTTTATATGCACGTGTTTACAATATATTAGATGCAACAACGGCTTGCATTGAAGCGTTAAGTATTGTATTTGGTAATTTAACTATATTAATTAATATTTCATATAATTAATATTTTTCAACGTGTATTTTTCAGATGTGCTCGTCCTGGCAGTTTGTAATAAGAGCTCTCTTTTTATTTCCAATCACAGTCCACAGCTTGACATGGGTTTACCCAAACATCGGCCAGAAACCAACTAAAAAATTAAGACAATGTTTTCGCAATGTGTTATGTAAAGTGTACTTGTATACTCTCCTTAAATAAATATATTTCTAAGTAACTTGAAGTACCGTGTATAATTACACATTTAAAATATATAAATGTGTAAATGTGTTCCCCGATCATTACAACCTGGCCGTCTTCAAGGCAAGAGTGAATAGGCTGTTTCTAGGTAGGTATGATCCATCCTCGGCCGCATCATCACTTACCATCATGTGAGATGGCGGTCTAATGTCTGCCTATAGAGGATAAAAAAACTAAGCATTTTAGTGTGTAATATCGTGACTAAACAGATAATAAACATATTTATTATATTTTTTTTGTAAATACATACAAATTGCATATAGAAACCGCCAGACAAATACAAACAGACATTTTCATGCCCACAAATGTTTGTACTGCCGGGGATCAAACTCGGAACCCTTAGTAGAAGGCGACGATTCAGAAAAAAAATTTTAGAATTCCATACATTGAAACAAACCGAACCCTATTTTTAAGCAGTTTAATACACGTTGGCATATTAAATACAATGAACATGTCGATAAATTTCGTTAGAATACAAACATATTGAAAAGTCCTTTCCTGGCGTTTGCAGTCAAAAACGTATTTTATGAGTTCTTGCATCTAGTTTCCTAAGCTGACCGATGCATCGTGCTTTTGAAATAGCCCTGTCGTCTGGCATACACTTTGAAACTGCAGCACCGGCTACGTCTGCAGTGGTTTTACTAAGTTTTCTCATGGCTCAGTCAAGTTTATTCCAAGTTTATTGATCTACATGCAGCTTGCTATAAACTCAAATTGTATTGAGATCTGTCTAGTGAGTTATAGTGACTTGGTTCACGTTTCATTATAGTAAAATGTTTAAGTCGGAAATTACGAGTAAAGACCTTTCACGATCAGTATAAGTTTCTACAAGCTTTGATTATATTTTTCTTACTAATCGTGCTTACGTTTATTAAGAAAAATACAATACACTGTCCCCCTATAAATCAGTCATAATAGGGCGAGCATGCGTCTTCGTCTCCATCGTTACTAAATCAGGTGACATGACGGATTAATGTTCACTGGCTTCAATTTTAAAAAAGAAAAATATATATATTATAAAAAACAGAAATGCTGTAAACTTTTTTAAACGATTAAAGGATTGGGTAAAATTAGTCAGTTTAAAAGAAATGCGATACGGTGAACAAAATTTTATATTTATCGTTTTTATAATAATAGAACAGTTTTTTTTACAATTTCAAACAATCTGCCTGCCATCATAGTTTGTGTATTATAAGGCAGATCTTAAGCAGTTGTCATATCACAACTTCTGGAAACTGCCTAACTTTGGCCTGTTACTAATTACAAGCACTGATAACGTAAACGCAGATTTTGAGGGAACATTGGAACACGTGATTCTGATAACGAAGACCGAGTTTGCTTTGCTTTGAGCATCTCAAATCAAACTTCATCAAAGTTGAGCAATCCTACTAAATGGGTCGATTGTTTGCCGCCGCTGATGGATTCGATTTGTAAGTCCACCTGGATCAAGCATATTAATATTATAAACATGAAATTGTGGCAGCTTGTTCGGCTTTCACGGAAGTAATGGAAGAGATGGATAGTGAAAACTTACCTCAAACATGGGATGAAGTCTGTATGCAGCATTCCGCATGTTTTAAGCTATAAAGTTAAAAACTAGTATGCGGACTATTTGCCATTAACAAAAAATCTTGCATTATTTTTATCGGAAATCAACTCTCAAAGTCTTAAAAGAGGGGGTGTAATATTATGTGGGTCTTTCCGCAGTTTTCAAGAAAGGAAGCTAAAATCAATGGAAAGAAGTATAACCGTAAAATAATAAACTATAAGCAACCGTGTTTCTCAGAATTTCACGCCGAAATAAAAATATATAAAAATTTGAATGTTTTAATGCATTTTTTTATATTTTGTTATTATAAGATATTTTTTACAAGTCAATAAATCCGGCCATAAATCGCCACACGGGCCTAAATAACAATTTTATAATATTTTATAAGTTAGCTATTTCAAATTAAACCCTTTTATTGCTCACGCGTTAATCCTATCTTTATTATATTGAGGATTCAATGCGAAAGTTAAATTACTAGTTAGAATGCTTCGTAATCAATGATAATCAATGGTATATGTAAAGGTAGATACGCCATCCGTGCCTCAAAAACGAACCGCCAAAGAGAATACAGTTTGTAGGCTTTTGTTTAGTTTAGGTTCCGTTCATTCGAAATATGTGTACGTTTTCTGTCGCTGCATTCGGAACACTTTTTTCGATTGTTTTGTGAGCATATCACGAATCCATATTTTTTTACATCATTGTTCGTAATCATATTATGTTAGCAATCTGCAATTCAATATCCATTTCTTACTATTCGACCATTGAATATTGTATTTGTATGAATGAATAGAATCACTTGGTAAAAGCGTTTTAGATCTGAGAAGAGTTAAGTCAATATACTATACACTTGACTCGGTTGACAATTTTCGAGTTCCAAGGGCTTACAAAAAATATATTTACCTTACCTTACAGTAACCGATAATAATATTTTATACACTCTATAAATATTCAGTGATCCGCAATTTAATTTGACTGCTGTTTTGTTAAGCATTTACCGCAACAAATCAATTCTTGTGTATTGTGCAATGTTACTTGCTGGATTCTTCTCAATAGATAAATACAGGTGGAACCAGTGCTAGCTTCAATTGACATTCTATAAAGACCTAAATTGAGGAATGCTTTTTAATTTTGAATTTAACTTTAATCAAAATTCGCATACGATTAAGTTAAAGTTATGAATTGTATGGTTCTTGTTTTGAGACGGTAATCCAATAATTTAGACGAAAAAGTTAATTAGGATTCTTTTTAGTCCCGAACCAGTAGTAGCTTCATTTGACATTCATAAGTGTTATGTAAGGACCTAAACTGAACAAACACTTTTCATTTTCAGTCCATGAAGCCTACTAACTTTTAATCATTTATATTAATGGTAGGGGAGAATTCTTGATTTGTATCCAAAACAATATAGATCGTGATGTAATATTAACTTAAGTATCTGATTCTGTAATTTATTTTTTATTCCTTGCAAAAATGACACGTTAAAATTGCTGGTACAATATTTAACTGTCATAGATACTGATAATATATTTTCTGTAGATAAAATAAATAAAATTTAAAAATAAGTAAGAAAGCGCTGCTACGCGTTTTAGTCGTATTCCTCGGAGAAACGGTCGTATTCTAATAAATTATTTCCAATAATCATACTCAAAAGATTTCAAACTCCAAATAAAAAACAAAAACAGAGCTTGAATAAAATGATGTCATCATTATGAACCTTTTTAAAACGTATCAATGCCAGTTTGATTGAATACGAATAAGCGCCAGTTATATGCCTGGTAAAATTTTCTTTGTGTTTTTATTTGCGTTTCAGATAATTAAATTAGAATGAGCTTTAACATTACAATTCAATACGTTCGCTGCTTCTGTACTGCAAGTCACAAAATTATTATCATTAATTGATAAATTGTGTTCACTTGTAATTTGAAATCTATTTCCGGTAGAAAAAATCACTAACAGAAATGACTTTTCTAGTACTTTATATTTTGAGTTATACTCACTTATGTAATGAAAAAGGAAAAATATTTTGAAACGTAGGAGCAACTATTAAAATGTTATAGACGTTCTGCTGAAAGTTTCACATTACAAAAAATGTGATTTTTTTATGAGTAGCCCTATTGGTTAACAGCGGATAATTATAACGACTATGGTATTGATATAGAAATGGTCAGGTTTGTGTCTAATATAATTAAAAGTCACCAAAATATAAATATTATTTTTATTTTAATTAAAGAAATAAGTTTGATTTATAAAACATCATAAGTGTTTCATTAACTAATGACTTCCAAATAGTATATATAAAAAAAAAATACTATTTTATATCAATAATAATTAAAATTATAAAATAAATACGATGACCTACGGGATTAAATAGTTAATCAACCAGCTGTCTCTACACCATTCGGCGATTATTAATTTTCATCATCATCATCAGCTCATTAAACGTCCCCACCGAGGGGCACGAGCCTACCCGTATAGGGTGATTAGGCCTTAGTCGTCCACGCGGGCCCAGTGCGGATTGGACGACTTCACACACAACCTTCGTATCTCTTCGCAGGCGTGCATGAAGGTTTCCTCACGATGTTTTCCTTCACCGTAAGAGCGTCGGATAACGTACATATATTTTCGAAAAATCGAAAATACATTGGTACGTGTCGGGATTTGAACCTCAGCCCTCCCGGTAGGAAGGCGGCAGTCCACACCACTGAGCCACCGACGCTCTATACATATATTATACAAATTATTCTAAATGGCTTTCAGAATATTATTGGCGCTGTAAAGTTTTCAGTAAAATTACCGACCACATTTAACGAATACATGGATTAACGTCAGTAAATAAATTCAGCGTTCAATAAAGAGTCGAACGGCTTGACGCGACAACGTCTAGGGGTCGTATTGGTTCGCAAATATATATGCCCTGTCAAAACGTAGATTGAGGGAGACGATACGAGGCAATATATATTGAATGTTTACTAGCCTAAATATCGTATTAGGTGTAAGCACAGATTTCCCAATCGGATGTCTGTGGGTGTGAGGGTTGAAATTACAAAGATGAGTAAAAGATTTATTTTTCAAAGTAAATATATGTCAATATTATATAGTGAAAGCTGAAACACTAGAATATATAAAAATTGGTTCAAACCCCTTATGATTTTAATATCATAGAAGACTGATATTTACAAAAAAAATAATTGACTTCTAAAATTGAAATCATTATTATGAATTATATTTTAATGTTTATATGATCTTTATGAAGCTTAAAATAAAAAATGGATTTTAATTAGGATTTTGAGATGAGTCCAGTTGAAAACTGTGTTAAATTGGAGTGAAAGTAATCAATCGGAACTAATACGATGTTGTGTAAGTTAAATAAAGGTACAAGATTACCGCACTTTGTGGCATGGGGAATTATCCAATGCCTATGACCTGTTGCACGTTGAGAGTTAAATTATCATTAAATATTTTCTTAAAAACCTTATTAACAACTAAATCTTACATGGTTTTGAAACAAGGTAAAGCCAAGTTAGTATATAGTTATTTGTGTAGTAACACTTTATTAGTTTTCCCAAGACGTTACGCTTTTTACCTCAGATATATCACTTTTTTCTATTTGGTGTGACATCCCGACACGAGTTTCGCTTCAAATTGGCTTTTACCTAAGAAATGGAATTGGTATGAAATGTAGCTGTTAATGCTCTATATCTGAATCAACAATACCAATGTGTCAATACTTGTACATTTTCAGTTCTTACTTTGAAGTGGAAGTTCTCTTATGCTGTCTATTTTCCCAAAAAATGCAAATTAAATGTCTTAGAAATAATGTAAAATGAAACCAATTATCATCTGGCAAAATGCTGTCAAGCGAATACCTATTTTATTGATACAGAAATAACGTCAGGTCAGATTTTTAATATTAAAATTTCCAGATATGTCGTTTTTATCTATTTAAGCTGCAGGTCCAGAAACAGTTGAAAAAGTCTGCTTCATATATGATTTTGTGCGACGAGACGGAAACATAATCTATTAACATATAAATAAAATTGGAATGTTTGTTTTTTAAGGTTGAAATAACCCTTTTTACGAAATATATTTGACTATATTATACACGGTACATACACAAAAATAATATTCTTGCCAAAGGCAAACGTCGTGCTAGACCCATGCATTTTGCTGATTACAAGGGTTTTGTTTCGTCTTCGGCAGGATACACCACGCAAATAGTGTTTAACTCAGATAGCAAAAGTTATATGCTACGACCACAGATTTATACGTTTAGTGTATAAATCTGTGGCTATGACTATGCGCTCCGAACTTAAACATTATTTTTCTATTTCATTCCACTTAAACATAAAACGATTCAACTTGAGACATGAATTCGCGTCTAACTAATTCCCAACTGGTAAAGCAACAGCAATTAACAGTCGGCTTCAAACGCAATACAGACTAGGCGTCTAGCTATTAACGGAGCCGTAATTGCCTAACAATCGCCTGAAGGCTGGGTTAAACTCAGACTTCAATCCGTATAACTAAGATGCATCAGTTACAGAAGAACACCCACTTAGTGCTATATCAACTTTATAGGAAAGCGTTGTCAAAGATCTCTTCAAATTTAAATTCTAACTTATCACTGGACTCGTCCCGTAACACATTCGTCACAGTGAGACACATACTGAAGTAAAAAAATATATGTTTCGTTCTGGATTAAGTTATGATTCGCATTTCTAAGCAACATTTTTGCAAAGTGATGGCAGTAAAATTTTTTAATTTCAAAATAATGTTACTATATACCTATATAAACTTGAAATTCATCAATAGTACAATTAAGTCCCAGCTAACTTAACTAGTGATCATAAAATCAGAAACATATTATAAGATACAGCTTTGGCGCATTTAGTACGAGATTTAATCGACCAGAGCTGGTTATCTATTGTCTTGTGTAGAAACGATTACGTTTTCATTTGGACAATATTGTAATGTAATTAATAATAATAATATCCACTAACATTCACACAGCGCCATCTAGCCTTAAGTTAAGCGTGAAGCCTGTATTATGGGTACTAAACAACGGATAAACATACCTATATGATTTTTTTTTGTAAATACATACATATTATACATAGAAAGCACCCAGCCATTACAAACAGACATGTTCATGCACACATATGTTTGTACTGCCCGGGGATCGAACCCGGAACCCTTGGTGTTGCAGTCGATCTCGCAACCCCAACCTAATGGGTCGTCAAATTAAGTTATTATTGTTAGTGGTAATCGAGTTCCAGACAGGTTTATATGAGCTCTTATGTATTGACATACCAGTTCGTGCGACAACCGTACGCATACAAGATAAATATTGTCTTTACGAATATTCATGTTTATGGCTCAGTATGACTTCATATTTATATAAAGAAAATGTGTGCTTCTTTGTATAGTATAAAATGTTTTCGAACTAGTTATAAATAAACGCTAGAAAAAACTGACATCGACTGGCATTGCTCTTACAAAGTATTTATAAAATATTGTTATGAATCATAGAAATCATTACCTTGTTAATCCCTATCGTGTCTGATCCTACTATATTTATTGAAATATAGTGGGGTCAGAAAATATTTATAATAATAATTTGTTAATTTCAGTTAATATTTATAATAGCGACAATATCATCGTTATCTACACATCTGTACATATAAATAGGATTGGAGTGTCTGTTTGTAATATTGAAATTACCATTTTTAATGCATATGAACTTAATATATACTATACAAAATTATAGTCTGTTTGTCTGTCTGTTTGTTTCGGGTAATCTCCGAAACGGCTGCACCGATTTGGACGGGGCTTTGGCAGGTAGCTGATGTAATAAGGAAAAACATTGGCTATTCCTATTTTCAAAATACTTTTTATTTTAGAAAAATAAAGCAATGTTTACCCGCACGGCGGCCGCGTGTCCCGTGATATACGCGTTTTTTGGTTATTTTTTACTGCGGGAGAATATAATCTTATGGTAATACCGTGTGAATCAGCTAGTTATGAAATCATGATCTTGTGATTCTTTTTTTTTAATAATAGGTACCTACATTTTTAATTGACTAACAATCGGACTGATGCTGTAAGATTCAAACATCTATATTATATAGCCTTGTGTTATGTAATGACTGCGTTGTGTTCTTTCCGTGGAAACACACGACCCCCAAATCAAGCATAGATTTAACCTTTAAGCTCACACCGCTGTATCACTGAGGCAGTTTGATATTATATTATTACACCGCAAAGGTATGATCCAATATTAATTTCATACAAAGTCAATATTAGCGAAACTTCAATATTGATATGTGATTCATTGTAGATTTGTATCAACAGAAACCAATTCGCCCGCATGTGTTGTTTGCTAACACTAAAGTAAACACAGTACTATAAGCAAGTTGGGCGCAGAAATTTCTATTGCACCTGCTCACGTAAACAAGGGAACGCATAGTTGATAGACTTCAATCCCAGAGTACAGCTTCTAGCGAGCCCTGCAACAGCTTTGTTTGCAATGTTTCGAGAGGAATGGTAAATTGAACTCAAGAGTTCCTCAATACGTCTAGAATAGCTTTTGTTAAAGTTATAATTGTTTGACGACCGTTTGGTGAGGCAGTTGAGACGTCGGTGCTACACCAAGGGTTCCGGGTTCGATCCCCGGGCAGTACAAACATTTGTGTGCATGAACATGTCTGTTTGTAATGGTCTTGGTGTTTTCCATGTTAAGATGTAGGTATTTGTAAAAAAATGTATATAAGTGTGTTTATCCGTTGTTTAGTACCCATAATACAGGCTTCGCGCCTAACTTGGGGCTATATGGCGCTGTGTGAATGTCAGTGGATATTTATTATTTATTATTCACTATTAAGAGATCATCGGTGGTTCATTGCTGTCGACTGTTCCCACATGGAGGGTGCAAGTTCAAATCCTGCCATGTATCAATGCATTTTCGAATTTACGAAAACATATGTACGTTTATACGACGCTCTTACGGTGAATGTATGTAAACTGGAAAACACCATGAGGAAAGCTGCGCACGCTTACGATGAAATTCAATTTTTTTTTTTTTTTTTTTTTTCGAACTGACTACTGCTGTTGGCCGCAGATGGTCTTTACAGCTTCACCGGGCAAGTGGCGAGCGCAGATGGCTCTCAGCCTAAATTCAAAGGTTGTGCATCATCAGAAAATATGTATAATAATAAATTTGTTAATTTCAGTTAATATTTATAATAGCGACAATATCATCGTTATCTACACATCTGTCCATATAAATAGGATTGGAGTGTCTGTTTGTAATATTGAAATTACCTTATAATGAGGAAAGCTGCGCACGCTTACGATGAAATTCAAAGGTTGCATTAAGTCGGCCAATCTGTACTGGCCCGCGTGGACGACTAAGGCCTATATACACCCTTTACGGTACGGTACGGAGATGATGATGTTAACTATTAAGTATATTATTTATTCTGTCAACAAAACAAAGTTAATGCGTTTACTCGATAAAACAAATATATTACTAGTAACGGTGAAATTGATATTGCGGTAATTGCCTCCCATACATCATAAAGGTATTAAAACGGCTATTCCCTAACAACGTGTAATGGAAACCAACTCTGATGCACGGGATTTTAATTAATATTCCTGTATTAGTTCATAATTAAACATTTAATTAAACAACCGATATTAACGTTATACACAGATTTTACTAGTTAATTGGTACTTCGGTTAATTATTGTCTTAACTGTAGAACTGGTTGGCGAAAACTCTTTAAGTGATAGGAATCATGAAATAAAAACCTAATATAATTAATACCTTATCTTTTATATGAGAAAATGTATTAAAATTCCATGAATTTACTACGTTAATGTTTATCATAACATATATTACCTAATTCTTATTTAAATGAGTTTTCGATATTCATTAACTTCTGTTCATTTCAGTTTTCTTACGATTTACATTATATACAGAGACAGATTTGAATTATATCAGTAAACCAGTATATGCCAATGCACTAAGAGTATAAAGAAAAACTATTTGTTATTTACCATTTGAGTTTAGGGTAGAAGACTCGATAAACTCTCTTTTAACGGTAAAGCCAATTTAAGATTATTTAATAAATGCTGAATATATGCGTAAGTATATTTGTTTTCTTTATATCCTATTTCTAATATCGAACATATAATTATGATCGAAGTTAATAAATGTATGTATGTGACTTTTGTTCATGCTTTGTATTTTTTGTGTCTTACTTAGCAGTGGAAATTTTTAAGTGCTTATGTATTATGTCATGTACACTAAATGCATGTATTATATTAAGCTGTTAATTTCCTTAAAAAAGATAAATAAATAAGTAAATGTATTGTTATCTACATATATAAATTGTTACAGGCAAAATCAATTACTATATTCTATAACATTGTGTAATGTTGACTGTCCTACTCGCCTATATGAATAAAGTATTGTTCACGACATTGTCGACATTACATGATGTTGAGTTACCTTTTCTGTACCCTTTTCCATATTACGTAAAAATAAATAATACACTTAACATACAAAGAAATGAATATACATATACATCTACTTACCGGCTACATCTGAAAGGGTTGCGTTGGGAGCACACTTCACGAAGTCAGGGAAAAAGTTGATCATGATGATACCGCCATTTTCTTTCTGAGAAATAAGTTTACAGATGTATATTTTATTCTTAAACAGAGTTAATTTAGGATATCATATGTCGGAGTATCCATTGTCCATCAGGTGGTACCTCTAAATAATAATTCCCATCGAGAACGGTAAGTTACCTAACAAAAAGGGTATTATTATGGTGTCATTTTTGTTATTATATGTTTGATAGATAAGCAGAGAAGCAGATGAATCACCTGACGTTAACACCGCATGGATACTTTATACTCCAAAGTAGCAACGAGTGCTTATGAGTGCGGGTATTAATAGATAGAGGAGTAAGAGGAAATATTAAGAAGCGGGAGACACGCTTTTTGCGGCCGGTCACCTAACTCACTCGGCGGAATACAACACAAATTGTTATCTTACACTGGATGTCTGTAAGGGCGTAGCTTACTCAGGTCAAGTCAGCCCATTTGTGCTGTATCATGTCTTCTACATAAGATTTTATCCTACGTTTGTCCACTCAGCTTATAATAATAATAAATCGTTTATTTCGGATAACTAATTACATCCATATGGGTAGTAGTAACTTAAAAAATATTGTATTACATTTAATTAATTTTACATTTATTTACAAGTGCATACATACATAATAATGAAAATGTATAACAAGTGTATTAAGAACTTACCAGTGACTGGATGATGTCGTCAGGTACGTTCCGCTTGTGGGGACAGAGGCTGTATACCGACGAGTGGCTGAATATGACGGGTGCGCGGGAAACCCTGATGGCAGCACGAGTCGTGTTTTCACCCACGTGGGACAAATCCACAATCATGCCCAGTCTGTTCATCTCCTTTACCACTTTCTGTTGACAAGTTAAAAATCACAATATCTCATGTGGCACTCCTTAATATTAGAACAGAAAGCAATCGCTTTACATTCAACAAATTTAACTTCGCAAAGCATCTCATAAGTTACAACATTTCGCCAATAGTTTCGATACCCCAACTAGAGAACAATTAATCTGCATTAACAATATCGGACGATTGTTTTGGAACAATAACTGAAATTAAACGGCGCGCCCACAAATGTCAGGCTTAAATGTAATGTCAATGCGCTTGACAGCGAACAAGTCTAACCATAATCATTTCGAAGATAAATTATTTAATAGCTAAAATCATTGAACGTACAAAACGTAATTATGTGCCTAAGTTGTGCTTAGATTTGTATCTTCAATGTAAAAACATATCAAATCACCGTTATAACGTAAACAGTTGTAATAGGGCACGCGATAACCGGCAACTTTGTATTTAAACATTTCGCTTGTAATATCTGTGTTTAATTTTTATAGTAATTCGTGAAACACTTTAGATTAATTTCTGTTATTAAACTTATATTTGAATTAAACAGTTTAAAAAGTTATTACGTAATGTTTTGCTGCAATTCGTCTGTGGCTTTTTTCTTGACAAAATCATGCCTTTAGATGAGTATTCTTTATGCATTAACGAATTCACTAGTATGAGTTAAGTATTAAGCATGAAATTAAACTATGAAACGCGTAAATAAATATATATTGCGAGATAATATTTTAGTGGCGGCTATAAGCCATTGATTGATTTTATTTAATCTGATATTTTGAAATACAAGCATAACCCAAAAATTGAGAGTATAGTCTATTTTATTTTAACCTCAATTATTATATATGAGTTCGTTAATTTTATGCGTCATCAAAAAATTACTTAGAAATGAGAGAGACAGAGGGTTATGTTTATCTATTTTGGGGAAAAATAACTACCATTACATGGAAATTTTTATTGCATTCGATTGATAATCCACATAATATGTTGGTTTAGGACCAAATATTGAACAAGAACGAGAAGCATCGTTTTCTCATTAAACTTAATCTTTCCCTGCACTACCATTTAGGAAGCCAGTTTAACAGGGAGACAGGTACTATTGATAAATTTAGCCTTCATTACAGTCTCATTTCTGAATTTCAAAAATAACATTTTATTATATAAACGTATTATATACGCACAATCAGCAGACCCTCCCTTAACCAAACAATTCAAAGGGCGAATTAATGAAATTCGTAGAGCGGTCGATTGGCAATCTGTTGTTACGATATTGAAAATATAACGATTGGCGCCTTTGACCGTTCGGTGGTGCTGGTTTTGCAGCAAAATCAACCTTAAATGTAATTATTTAACATCGTTTTTAGAAAACATTTGGAAGTCGAATTGAAAGCGGAATTAATAAGGCGTTGAGATACTGCATCCCTGTATTCTTTACTTATTATTTATAAGAATTTAGTGACACTATCACGTAGAAACGTAATAATACGCGTTCTGTAGTAAGTTTTCGAATTTACTAGATATTCGTAGTCCAAACTATTCAAACAGGATTCGAAATGAATATGGACGTTCCCTATCAATATAAACGAATTGAAAGGGGTAACTATAGAAATGTATATCTAATTGTATACAGTAAACAATAAATTCGCAGTCAGTTTTCGCGGAGCACAATACTTCTTAATACATTATAATAAAGACGTATATCGCATGCTTACCTCTCCGAATTCGTGAGTCCGTTCGCGACCGGCGGTTCGTTGGATGAATCAGCCCTATGGAACAAACGCAACAATACAAATAAATGGTGCGACAAAAGAAAATGGAAAGAAAGACAAAACATGTGCATTCGCTAGTCTTTTGTTCGCAAGCGCTGAGTCTGCGGGATCGCTAGTTTGGACTGAAGTTTTGTTTTCTTTCCTGTAACGAGACAGAAACTTAGATAAACAATAAACTAATAGATGCAGAATCATGAAGAAACGTCAACCAAAAAATGACCGAGCCGCACTATACATGCGTATAGTTTTGTTATATATAACAAAAATTCAATCATCATCATCATCATCATCACAGCCCAATTATGTCCACTGCTGAACGAAGGCCTCCCCTAATGATTTCCACGCGGACCGATCCCTTGCAGTTGACATCCATCTGCTACCCGCCACCTTAACCAGATCATCCGTCCATCGTTGGGGGGTCGGCCTATGCTTCGCTTTCCGTTACGTGGACGCCACTCGAGAACCTTTCCGCCCCATCGGCCATCGGTTCTACGCACTATGTGCCCTGCCCACTGCCACTTCAACTTGCTAATCCTCTGGCTATGTCGTCACCCTAGTTCTGCTACGGATATCATCGTTTCGGATTTTATCGCGTAGGGAGACACCTAACATAGCCCTCTCCATAGCACGCTGAGCAACCTTGAGTCTATTCAAGAGCGATACCATAAGGGTACAAAATCAAAAAAGCACGAGCACACTACCATTATGACAAGTGAAACTGAACAAAAATTCAGCCCAAACGACGCATTGTGTAGAGTTTTGCCGCGGACACTTTTTGAGTGAGTTTGCATCTAGTTTATTGTTTATCGAAGGATATTTCCTATGACTTTAATAAAAAGCGTTAGTAAAAGAATATTTTAAGTAACATGGTTAGTATAGCTACTATATACTGTAGCTAGTGAAGTATTGAGTATATGAGATCTTACATCCGTCGTTTTTGTTGACGGGCGCAGGGCGATATTGACGAAGAATATCTTTATAAATACAGACTGTTCTTCTTCAATACTGCTCTGTCTTGATCAGGCCTCTCACTTAGCATCAGGGGCGATAACTGACCTCCTGATCACTTTATAACATAAAAATACAGGTGTTCGCAATTACGGTAGCTAAGCAACTGATATATACTTAAACTTTTTATAAATATATTATATACATTCTATAATATATAATATACGTAACACCCAGACCAGAAGAAACAAACATATGCATGAGATGTGTACCGCAAGGGGATTGAGCCTGCAACCTGTGTTGTCGCGTACCTAATTCTCATCCATTACGTATAGATTAGTAGTCAATAGATATGCCCACTGTGTGGAATTTATGAGTTGATTCTTTCTTTCCGTTTTGGCGATGTTTTGAAAAATCTACGTGAAATATTTTTATTAAAACTTTAAACTAGTTGAAAACTCCGTGGATGGTGTTTAAAAGAAGCACAAAACAGTAAAAGCAAAGCCTGGTTGCGTATTCGCCAACAAGCACACAGGGAAGTATTTTACATAATAAAGTTAAAAATAAACCTCAGAATGTAAGCTGTAGTACGTATTCGCTTAGATGTGTAAAGTGTATTTGACTATCGCGAGTTCAACACAATTTATATGAAAGGATTTACTATGTCGTCCGTTACTTATTTACTATGACAAATGTGAGTAGCGGAACAACCATTAATCATTTCTTTTGGTTCGGCTACAAAAACTGTGTTATGTCTAGTTTATTGTGATAGTTACATGGCATCGCAAAAGTCACAAGTTGTATTTATACCAATTGGAGATCGAATTAATCATGACTTGTTATTAATAACACAGTGTGAAAGCAATCTTATTGTGATTCGCTAATTAATCCTTTAGGTATAAGGATCTGCTATTTTAAACTTATTGGCCAAGCTGAGATTATGGAAAAACACTTCATTAGTGAAGTAGTTTCGAAGTTCAGTCAATTAGACTATCGGAGTTTGTTTTCAATAATATTTCTCAACCAAAAGCCATAATATTTCCGGCAAACAATTATAACAAGAAATACGTAACCTTCACGTTTATCGGCATTCGATCCCCGTTACATATATTATCTGGCCTCGGTAAAGATATTACAAGACGAAAAAGGTTAGCGCAGAGTGGTGCTGAATATTTATAATTATCGATCGGATCATTTAACGCTAAGTCAAGAGTAAGGGTGCTTCGTTACAAACGGGTGGGCTACATTAAATCAACGACAGGGCTGTGTCAAAATGTCTGTTATGGCTTTTGCAGCAAGAATTAGACAAATATTAATTACTCCAAGAGACTGCGCACTTATGAGTAATTGATGTACCCTTTACAACAAGGCGGATGACTGTTTGACGTCCGTATTGTAAGAAAATAGGAGTTATACTTCGTTTAAATTTAATTCGTTTCTTCTTGTTTAACCAAAGTACCATAAACCAGTTTTCATACGGTTTCATGGCCACGTGGTACTAAGATCATGCGTTATGACAAATACCATTTACCTATGTATATATGCATCATAATAGGCAATTTAATTGTTTGTTTGAATCCAACACGTGTTGCGTAATGGTCACCATTTATATGTTACAACAATCGGAATAGTTCGCAATGCTGACACGTGAATTAATTTGTTAGTTTGAAGGCTTTGAAGCTCATAAGCTCTTCTGGCGTTGTTGGTTCTGGCTTTCCAGTAGCTGCAGTAAGTATGAGCAAGCTCCGAGCACGTTCGATTGTGTTCGAGGGTATGTGCATAGACAATCGTTACCAGTGAATGCAGTTACTAGCAATATTTAAATTTGGAATTGTTAGTGATGAGAGTCAAGATTCAATAAATATCATTTGAATTATTTTGAAAATAGTTGAAAAATATGCTTAGTGTCTGACGGTTTTGCTGTGTTTTTTTAAACGTAGCGTATCAAAAAAGGTAAAACACTCTGACAAAGTCTCGTTTCTTCCATTCATAATAAATGTAAGAAAAATTAATATTTTTTTATGTTAGTAATCTCTTTACTTATTTGTACAGTTTAATGAAACTAGAATAATTCGCTTTTACTGTGAGGACAGATGCTGGCAGTACTCTGTATATTTTTCTTGTGTAAATACTACTTTGTGCCACTACACAGGATGAGTATTCATAAAAGGGGAAGGGAGAGCATTATACTACTAAGAGTTTAACATAAAATCTAAGCTGTGGAAATAACAAGTGAACCATGGTTTACGAGGACCTTAAAAGTCAAGAGACCCCATGAATTTACTGTATAAGAAGTCTATATACTACAAATCATAGTTACATCGAGTCAGAAGGCTTCCTATAAAGGCTTACTAGGTTGCAATCTCAAATCATGAACTTTTACTTACGAAGAACTGTCCAATTTGTCCAACGTAAATCACAAATGTGTTCATCAACTAAACCTCAATTTATTGAAAAGTAATTTAAACATTTTGAAAAGTAATTTGTATTTTACATTGAACATCCTCACGGATGTAAACAGTTTTTAAGACTTCAGCTTCCTTGTCTAGGACTAATCCAGTATCATGTTGGCAGTGATTTCTTCCATTATCACGGTGATTTTAATTGTTTCACTAAATTATCTGTGTTTGTATGTGTTACATTTTCTACTTATATACATTGTAGTACACTTAATCCTAATCTAAATTTATCTAAAAAAAGCACATCATTTAGGTGGGTAGTATTAGCAATGTTAAAGTGTGTTTTGTAATGTATGATTAGATTAAGTTAGTGTTAAGTATGGAAGGGACGATAGGTGATGTGAGTAACTAGAATAAGATGATAGTAGGGTGGATGATATATTGGATAACCAAAGTGCACAAAACATCTCTCCAATAATTGGGCTCTGTCAGAATAACAGCGTTGCCGTGTCCACTTTTGAATAATTTTAATTCCTTCTCAGACGCGGCACAAAAAAGTTTTTCTTTTCTTTATTATGAAAAAAAGCAAATCTTTATGTAACATAAAAAATTGCTTTTTTCTTTTTTGTTTGTTTATTTTATATATGATTTAATTGTTTCGTACTGTTCTAGTCTTGTAATGTTCATTTTGTGGTCAAATAAATGTAATTTTTTTTCGAACTGACTACTGCTGTTGGCCGCAGATGGCCTTTACAGCTTCACCGGGCAAGTGGCGAGCGCAGATGGCTCTCAGCCTTAAATTTTACACAACGAGCCTATGGGCGTCCCCGAACGGGACTCGAACCTCGGCTTAGGGCGTTGCGGGGGGGGCTTGGTAGCCTAACATATGTTTGGGGAGAAAAGCGGCCCGGCACATGCCGGTTACGCGAATAGGGACTGTGCGAACCTACAGGGACACGCGACGATGGCCCCCGCCGGCGGGGACGGAATCTCGGTTTGTAGAGTGTAATTTTAGTGATTTAGCTATTTCGGTCGCCGATGCGGCGGCGACCGTGATGGGATCGTCCGGATCGTCTAGCACGTCCCGTAGACGTCGACGTTTACGCGCGCGAGGTGAAATATTATTATTATTAGCTGCTGTTGTTGAATAATCAGCAGAGGAGACAATGAGCGGGTTTAAATGCGCTATTGCCGAGTAGAAGAAGCGTTTGGACGCCAACTTTAGGTACTGCGAAATCGTAGGCAGCCCTAAGTCTAAATGAAGGTTCAAGTTGAGTATGAACCACGGCGCTCCCGTGGCTTTACGCATGAACTTGTTCTGAATGACTTGTAGCCTATGGACGTGTTTGGACGCAGCGTGTGCGAAAACCATACCGGCATACGTCATTATGGGCCTGATGCACGCAGTGTAAATTCTCACCTTATTACTAAGGGATAATTTACTACGCGTGTTTAGTAGGCAATGGAGGCGCCCGAGTGCGAATGCAGCCCGGTTGCGCACAAATCTAAGGGGTCTGTTTTCGTTTCAATCTTCTAAAATTTTATTAGTATTTTTTCATTTTTTTTCATTACAACCTAGAAAGTCCACTGCTGAACGAAGGCCTCCCCTAATGATTTCCACGCGGACCGATCCCTTGCAGTTGACATCCATCTGCTACCTGCCACCTTAACCAGATCATCAGACCATCTGGTTGGGGGTCGGTCTACGCTTCGTTTTCCGTTACGCGGACGCCACTCGAGAACCTTTCCACCCCATCGGCCATCGGTTCTACGCACTATGTGCCCTGCCCACTGCCACTTCAACTTGCTTATCCTTATTAGTATAGTATAATATATTTATTAGTATTCCTAACTTGTTATTTTAATATAATTGTATGCGCGACTTGCAAATCATTCACATTAATCCATTTCACCCACAGGGGAGTTTGCTAAGCCGTGCTACATTTAATAGACTATTTCCATTCGAGAACCCAATCAGTTGATTAATCAGCTATCGATGTGGAGTAATTCGTCAAAATCGTATCCAATTATCTGCAAATATAGATCAATCGGCGTTTTATTGAGATTTAATAACAATTTCAAAGCGCGTGATATGAGATTATTTTCTGAGAGAAATAACATTAGCAATAACAGTACCTCTTGTATGTACTTCATTTTGCTTAACTGCATACAATATTGATGAATTTGGCAAACATTACATTACTCATTCACTCAATGTACAACGTTTAGTAGAACTTTAAGATGATTAAATGATTTGGTTTAGTTTGTAACTAATAAATACAAGAAAATAAAATGAATAAATCTTTTGAATTGGAATCAGATCCCTAAATATGTTGTTCAATATGTTAATTATAACAATAGAATATAATAATAATGATAATAATATCTATTGTAATAATACATTAAGTGATATCCATATTACTATCAATAAACGATTTAGGTAGTAGTAGATGTAGAGTGATATTTGACTGTAAATAAAAAATTACACTTCCCTTTTAATACCAGGATCCCTCAGACTGTAATACTATAATCAGTATGTCTTAATTAAAAAAAATAAGCTTATTAATATTTTTTTATCATATAATAACTACGACTTAACTTTATTATGAAACAGAGGGCATGCGTTGCATATATATTGAGTTAGTTCAACTGAGAACTCGCGATGGTTGTCAATTATTCCGTCACACCATTAAGGACACTAGCCGATTGGGTTTCTGCGAAATTGAGTATTCTATGGTGTAATTAAATTATTAAGTGTCTGACATGTGTGATCCAATTATCAAGCGTCTACAATATATCAGTCTAATGCTTTTGACGTGGATTGTACTAGTGGACAATTGGAGTGCAAATTGAATTCTCCATGCCATGGCGAAGTGCCAGACCTTACCATAGTGTATTGCGACCTTTGACGACTTTTGAGAGGGCGAATCAGATAAAGCAACCTAGTATAGTATAGTATAGTAAGGGGCACCTGGAATTATTAAAACACACTTTTTTCACTCAATTACGTAGGTTTGTGTTTGAATTAGTTTATACAATAAGGTGATTATCTGCATTGGCATTGAAATCATGAATAAAAGAATATAAAACGGGAGCAACGTTGGAGCTTTACAGTATAAATTTTTTGCAAAGTTATATTTACTTTTGTGTTCTCCTAATAATGATGTAAGTTCTTGTAGTAATAATATAATATGTATTATCCAAGTTTGTCGAATTCACGACAAATCCAAATGAAATATTCGATATTTTGTGAATTTAATTAAATTTATTTTAACCTTAATTGATGTAGTGTTAAAAGACTAAAAATAATCATTTGTTAAAATACACTAAGGCTAAGAAAATACCTTTAAGGGCTTTATCGAGAATTTGATTTATCTTTCTTAGTCGTAGGCGTAAGTATTTAGGCGCAGAGATATACAGTGTGAATTTTCAATAAATGAAATGAATGTTTCATTCTGTTGGAAAGTGTGAGGGCTTCACACGTGACACGGCTAGGAACTCACCATAGATACGCACGAACATGCAAGTTTACACACACTACTTATAAAATAGATCATTATCAATAAATTCAAAGTAAGAAGAGTAAAACATCTGGTGGATTAAATTAGTAATCCTACAGTTTTCGTTGGATTATTTCAAAATTGGCAATTATCGTGCGACACCAGATATTCCGTGTCATAATTATGCC
>PQWD01012683.1:0-67466 GCA_019425675.1 Leucinodes orbonalis | reverse complement strand
TTTTTACCAATTCGTTTAAATCGATGAACACGATTCGTGGATATTTTATCAATAAGGAAAATCGTAAAAATACATTTCTAATAATGTTATAATGGCTTCGTGCATAGCTCCATAGTGGAGTGGCTTTACAAGTTAATTCTACGATCGCACAAGTCAATATAGACCGGATTAGCCATAATAGCCCATGGGCGTAGCCAGGCTTGGGCAGTCAACCTACCCCCCTACCCCTGTATTTTTTTGTAACTTGAATAGTTTTGGCTCTGCGCGTATGCCAATTTGTAATCTGTAAATTTGAGTTTTTTTTAGATAAAGAAAATAAACAATTAGACACAGGATGATATGAAAGTTTTATTATGATTGTCGATGTTATGAATTACGCGTTTCAATAAAATGTAATATTTAGTTCATGCAAATCTTTCAACTCTTTTTTGTTTCGATTGCACTTTTTTATGTCGACTATTTTTTTTGTGTAACTTTTTCACGGATTTATTATGAATATTATGATTGTTGTTAGTATAAGAAAAATATTTTTTTTATAAGGCACCTTATAGCTCGTAATGGGTCAAGCGCCTCAGCATTTCTCCGCTTTTCTCCTCAAACCTATATTACTACCACGCCCCCCACAACGCCCTAAGCCGAGATTCGAGTCCCACTCTGGGACGCCCATAGGCTGTTGTGTAAATTAAGGACGAGAGCATCTGCGCTCGCCATTGTCCGGTGAAGCTGTAAAGCTTTCTGCGTCCAAAAGCAGTAGGCAGTTCGAAAAAAATGTAAGAAAAACTGTATTTTTGAGGTTTCTAATGTGACGTCGCAAATAATTTATTTTTTTCTGCTTCTACATTGCAAACGTATCGACTGCAACTCATTAAATGTACTGAGTATTGAAATCATTAAAAAGTCTACAGTCTTCTACAGAAAACTCCGCGAACATATACCATGTTTATCTCTTATGGATATCCCTCATTTTTTTTGTTATTTACTTTTTTACTCCAAATAATGACAATTTCGAAGCGATGTTAACCAACACAGCATTAACGCTTAACTAATTAAATACTTGAATCATTGTGAATAATTTCGAAGATTTACATATTTAAAAATTGCGGTACATAGCGTTTGCGGCGGTACCGGCCGACCGGGATGGCGGAGCGTGCTATTACGAATATCACTATTGCAACTCGTGCGAACAGGGCAGGTCGCTAGTATACCTACAATATTTATAAGAAAGCATATTATATTTCGAAATTCGAAATACATTGGTACATGTCGGGATTTGAACTCAGCCCTCCGGTAGGAAAGCGACAGTCCACACCACTGAGCCACCGACGCTCCTGAACGAAATATATGTACGTTATCCGACGCTCTTACGGTGAAGGAAAACATCGTGAGGAACCTTCATGCACGCCTGCGAAGAGATTCGAAGGTTTGTGTGAAGTCGTTCCAATCCGCACTGGGCCCGCGTGGACGACTAAGGCCTAATCACCCTATACGGTAGGCTCGTGCCCCTCGGTGGGGACGTTTAATGAGCTGATGATGATGATGATAAGATATACATATATATACTATTATTGATACTGTAAGTAAAAAAAGCCTTACATTGTTTAAGTTACTTATGTGTTTTCTGCGTTTGGAATCGCTTGAACAAAAAAATACTGATTTGATTTCGACAATATATTTCCAGATTCGAACCGGTGTCATCGCAAAGCCGTGATTGGTTATGAATAATGCATTTCAAGGTTGTGTTCGTTTTCCTCACATAGCCATTATGTCTCCAACAAACCCAAAGGCGAGGTTAGTAAACTTAACACTTTTGCGCACACATACATACCTACATACACAACACAATCCCACGAAAACATACATGCACACATCGCACAATCACGCATATAAACTAATAAACACCACTTACAACACCAATCTTTTATATGTATAATAATTACACTCTAATAAATATAAAATTCAATCTTTCATAATAAAATATAAGTTTGGCAAATGTATGTAATATGTTTATAAATCCTTATGTCATAGTATAAATATTTTGTCAATAGTTTGGGAAGTCTGAGGCCGGTAGCACAGTGTAAACCACACAGACATCAGAATATACATTAGACTGGACAAGCCGCCAGTTTATAGGCAGTCCCAGTGTCGCAATTTCTTTTCGGTCTTACCTGTGAAAAGTATTATATTTCTTGATAAATTTACTGATTCATTGCGATGACGGCATGTTGCAATTGCACAGGATGGCATTTAGGAAAAAACGGTAATTTATTCTAATATTCATGAGTCTTGACTCGTCTCACAGAGCGTAAACTGTAGCCAGTGTATGCTCGTTGAGCTTACAGTTGTCGCACTTTAAACGCGGCTTGCCCCATCTCCTGTATTGGGAAATCTGTGGTGTAAACTAACACAGCTCTCAGAGATCAATATTTATAAATATTATCAAATAAAGATTTATTATTTATTTAATACTAGCTTTTGTACGCGGCTTCGCTCGCTTTAAATTCGATCTATAATTTTGGTTTTTCCAAGAGGGTGACAGTTGTACGGACCAATACCAACACTATTGGCAAATGCAAGCCAGCAGACAACTGTATTTCAGCAAGGAATGACTTCCAGTAAGTACTTTTAACTTGGGACCAGCTGAAGTCACCTCTTGGTAGTTTATGGACTCCTATAACACTCGCTTCGGGTTTAAGCCAACCTCACTGACCCGAGGTGCATCCTGCCGAACAGCCTCTTGCTAGGTTATGGACTCCTAGTACACTCCTTCGGGTTAATAGCTTTAACCCGAAGGAGTTCAGGTTCAGGAGCTCAGGACGGTGAAAACTGATGATGGTTATGATCAAAGTAAACGATTTGAAAGTGTTTGTACTTGCTCATGTTCGTCATCATAACACACACCATAAACACGTAATATATTATACACACATACTTAAATAGGTTAATTTATTATTTATCTGTTATTTAACCGCATTTTTACATAATGCGGGCAGTTAATGTGAATTAAGTGGTTAGATAAGCTTTAAGAGGATAAATATAGCTGAGATTTTTATACAAAAATGTAGGTTTGTAACAGAACTACGGGTATTATGTTGCTATTATTTAAAAATTGATTAATACAAAGTCATGTATTCCTTATCATCTTTTCTCTATTCAAGACAATATATTTACGCAAACATCATTTAATTTCTTAATTAGCCATATAATAGTATATATTTTATTATGTTGTTTGGTGACAGGACGATCAGGACGCTCACCTGATGGTAATTGATACGCCTGACTATGACAGAGCGGCATTGAAGGAGACCAACAACTGATAGACAGTTATTATCCTCCATCAATGCCGCACTGCGCCCGTCACCCGAGACAACAGATGTTAGGTCTCTTATACCCGGTAATTTCACTAGCTACAGTGCCCTCATCTCGAAACACAAAAGTGCATAACACTTGGGTTTCACGGGACGATATCTGGCACTGCGGTGGTACCTACCTAGACGACTCAGTATCGAGTCTACCACCTAGTAAGTAAATAATAATAAATATCCATAATTTATATACTCATTGTTAGTAAAATAAACTAAATGTCCATACACACCAAGAACCATCTAGAACTTTTTAATTTTAGGCAAAATGGCATCCGGCCTACCTTCTGCACCTACAGCGCCTTCGGAACGACTCTGGTCTGCTGCAGGGATGGTGTCTCAATACTACATACGGCTGGAACAAAGACTGTGTAAGTAAATCCCCTGTATTTCCTCGCGGCCTTGTATCAAGTCCTGCGTTAGAACCTCATTTATCAGCCTATAAAGTTTCACTACAGGGCACAGGCCTTTTTCTTTCTTTCTTTGAATGTACTCATTCCATGATTGTTAAGGTCCAAATTCAATTGAATAATTGTACATTCTCAATATAATAAAAATAGCTTTTGCCCGCGGCTTCGCTCGCATTAAATTCGGGATAACACTTACTCGGGTACTTTCATTTATCACTATAACATAGGATTTCCCCTCCTCCAACTTTAAAGTTTCGGGTCAATTCAGAATTTTATTACAAAAAATATGTTATAGTGAGCTAACCTTAAAAGATAGACATATGCTGTCGCGGACTTTTTTGTAGACCTTTAAAAGGAGAACAATACTCTTCATACATGACTTTTGTGTAACTTTAACCGTTTACTCAGCGTACGCAGCGGAACTCCAAGTATGAAAAAATACCCCGATTTTGAAACATTCTTCATTGCTGCTCCGCTTCTATTACTCGTAGCGTGATGATATATAGCCTATAGCCTTTTCGATAAAATAAGTTATCTAACACTGAAAGAATTATTCAAATCGAACCAGTAGTTCCTGAGATTAGCGCGTTCAAACAACAAATCTTCAGCTTTATATATTAGTATGATGTATGTTTTTTTTGGAACTGACTACTGCTGTTGGCCGTAGATGGCCTTTACAGTTTCACCGGGCAATTGGCGAGCGCAGATGGCTCTCAGCCTTAAAATTTACACAACGAGCCTAAGGGCGTCCCCGAACGGACTCGAACCTCGGCTTAGGGCGTTAAGGGGGGGGGGCTTGGTAGCCTAACATATGTTTGGGGAGAAAAGCGGCCCGGCACATGCCGGTTACGCGAATAGGGATTGTGCGAACCTACAGGGCACGCGACGATGGCGCCCGGCGGCGGGGACTAAAACTTATGTGTGGAGCTCGGACTTTTTCGTTGATATTTCTTCGTGATTAAAATAGTTCTCGTCCTCGTCCCATGTTTTTCATGCTTTGTTTCACTTCAGTGTTCATGATGAGGACACTATGGGATGGAACAATAATAATACGAGTGTTACTTATATTTACCTTCAACACTGCATCTGGAGAGTGCTATGGTTAGGTGTCTCCCTACGCGATAAAATCCGAAACGATGATATCCGTAGGAGAACTAGGGTGACCGACATATCCCAGAGGATTAGCAAGTTGAAGTGGCAGTGGCAGGGCACATAGTGCGTAGAACGATGGCCGATGGGGCGGAAAGGTTCTCGATGGCGTCCACGTAACGGAAAGCGAGGCGTAGGCCGACCCCCAACCAGATGGACGGATGATCTGGTTAAGGTGGCGGGTAGCAGATGGATGTCAACTGCAAGGGATCGGTCCGCGTGGAAATCATTAGGGGAGGCCTTCGTTCAGCAGTGGACATAATTAGGCTGTAATGATGATGATGACTGCATCTGCATGGTCAGCATATCACTTACCACCAGGTGAGCGTACTGACCGTCTCGTTCATCGAACCCTTAAATGCTATGACACAAAAGATTTTCTATTGTGTCTGGACTCCCGACGTTCAGTGGGTTTAATTACGTAAAAACAAATATTGACACCATTGTTTATATCTATTTCAGCCCTCCCGTCTGGAGTAGTGATGATCCAAACAGACAAGCTGATTCAAGAAGAGTTAGTGAAAGAAGTAAGTTACTTTTTTAAATTTTTTAACTGCATCGCTGCTTGACCCGGTGTTTGCATATTCCAATTAATAAATGATCTTTAATTTTTAATTACTAAGATTAAAACTCATACTTCCAATATCAATGTTTACGCGCGCAGTTAAAATTTTTTAGTTATCAAGTTATTGTGTTCTTCAGTTGAAGGATGTAGGAGAAACAAGATTTTTAACGATTTTTTCCCGTGTTATCACGTGGTACTGATACTTCTCATTTTACACAAGTTAGTATTGTTAGGGTCAATGGTATTTTTTTGTATTTTCATGTGTGGTAATGTGTGTGTGAACAGAAGAAGATTTAGAAGATACTTTTAACGAAATGTAAGTAATTTTATTTTCTTTTAACAGCGACAAAAAATGACTTCACCTAAATCTACAGACGAGGTGAGAATCATTTTAGGACAAAATTATATTTAGAATTTAAATGCAAATTATGTTAGTCTAAATAAATTATGACTATAAGTGAAGATGACACGAATAACTCCATGTCTGATTAAATGCTATTAAAAAATCTTATTAAGATTACACATAAAAGACAGAAACAAACCCTTTGTAGAATATTGATTTTTAATAACACTCTCTCGTCAATTTCCTCTTTGACTTCTAAAGTGCTTTGGATAAGATAGTTATGAATCATTTCATTGGAGATGCTACTAAAACTCCCGAAAATTTATTAAATTGCAGGATACCAAGACTGGAAACGACTATGAACAGAAAGAACTACAATTTACTGCTAAATACCCACTATATATGACTACAGAACAAGCAAAACCCAACTTGGAATCCATATTCATTCAAGAAAGCGAAGAAGAGTTGCTATCGAAACTTTGGGGAAAGAAACTAAAAAGCTGACATCAGACCAGAGAAGATTAGCCGAGAAGATAATAAACGATGTTATTTTTAAAGCTGAAATGGAAGAATTGACAAGCGATACCGTCAACCTTATTGATGCACATAGAAATGTGCAGAAGGACGTAAAATAGAACCTACGCCTTTGAAGATTCATTCTGGGAATAGCGAAGACGATAAAGAGATAGAATAATAAAAAACTCCAATAGTACAGATACAGTTGAAAATTAATAATAGATGATAGAATGCATGTAAAATAATTAAATGAAAAGGTCTATGGTAAATTTAGAAAAACAGATATCATACTAAACATTGTTTAGGGTATAGGAAATTTAGATATGAACTGGTAGCAGCACTTCCTTATAAAACCTTACTGAGTTACATCCGCGTAACCTCTCCAAGAGTAAAGGCTTAGGTTACTTTAGTCATAAGCTATTAAGATAAGGCACTTTAATGTAAGTCTAAGTTTATTCAAATAAATCACTTCTGTACTGAAAGCCAGAGCGAACGGTCGACCGTTCGCGAATTTCATTTGTTTTTAAAAACTCCTTTTCCCGGCCACGTAACCTATCTGGCGCAGTCGGTAGGATCGCGTTGTTAGAAACGGAAATTATTACCAACAATAGAATCTTGTTTGGTATCCGCGACGCGATCGTGAATAACTTAACGTTCCGGAAAACTGGTGTTCAAGAGCAAGAAAGCTGGTTGGTGCAGAAGTCGCCTTACGCCTATCATCGGCATGATCGTGGGGTAAGCATAAAACTCTGTTTGCTCTCGATTTCCTTATATTCCTGTATTGAATTCCTATTAACAGGTACTTTAATAAAACTTTCATTGATTCATTGACTAGGCAGTCAATAAATTATTATATATACATTTTTATTGTTTTAAGTGTTCTTAAAGACTAAAATGGTCAACGAAGACACAAAAAATACAAGCATGGAAAAGAATGTTCTATGTTATAAAGAACTGTCCCTTTTATTACCAACCTATGATGGTAATCAAAGGACATTAACTTTTTTTATTAGGAGTGTGGAAAGTGTCCTAGATCTCGTGGAAAATAGGGATCAACCTAGCATCGCATGTCTAATTAGGAACAAATTAAGAGGAAAGGCAGTAGAGGCTCTTTCCGATTGCACGGATTTTAATTCTTGGGAAAATATTAAAGCCTTATTAAAACGCCGTTTTGGTGAATTTAGGGATGAAGTTCATGTAGTTCAAGAATTAATGCAAACCAGGAAAGACAAATTAGACGTAGAAACCTTTGCTGATAAGATTAGGGAACTCACTTATACATTAATTAACTTAGATATAAATAAAAAAGATTACTATGAGAAAATGGCAATTAATGTCTTTCTAGACCAATTATCACCTATTTTGGCACTCAGTGTTAGAGTCCAGGGTGCAGATTCCTTAGAACAAACAATAGTTTTGGCCAAACAAGAAGACCTCAAATTAAAAAACAGGCGGTCTTCAGAAATGAAACTTCAGGGTAACGCATTTTCTCCTAGTAATTCATTTAGGCCTAGGTCATACAACCCGCAGCAGCAGCCAAGGCCTACCAGTTTCAACTCGCAGCAAAAACAGGTAACCTTTAGGCACAATAATAATCATGCAACTCCAGGTCCGTCCGCCAGGCCAACGGGCCCTACCTCGAATAAAATAAATCAGATGAGTTTCCAGTCGGAGCTGGAAAACGAGTCATTTAAAGAGGAAGATACGTTTGAGGAAATAGAAGAAGATGAAAATTTTTACGGTGTCACCGAGACAGATACAGAAACGTAGTATGTATTAATTCGATAGGAAAAGATCTCCCTTATGTTTTCATTAAAGAGTTAGGTGGTCGATTTTTAATAGACACGGGAGCTTCGCAGTCCCTTATCTCGCCGGACGCTGTAACATATACAAAGCCGTGTATTAAGCGTGAGACCCATTACATTAAAACAGCTCACGATATCACACAACATGACTGCGTAGCCTACATCAAATTACCGCCGTTATTCAAGTGTGACTACGTACATAAGTTCTTGGTATTCGACTTTGATAAGGATTTTGTAGGACTATTAGGTGTAGATTTATTAGCTCCTCTTGGTTGTAAGATAGATATTAAGAATATGCTTTTAAGAACTGACACAACAACATTACCATTAAAAGGTGACATGAAATCTTATACGATAATTCAACCACGGTGTGAACAAGTTGTAAACATGTTATCTAAATACTGCGAAGGCGATTACGAGTTAGCCGAGCAAGCGAATAACAACGGTTTAGTGTTTCCATCAGCATTCGTGAGAGTTAAGAACGGAACTTTCATTACTAGCGTTATCAACCGCACGGATAATAAAGTAAAATTATTTAATAACTGTAACTTAAAGTTGTTACCATTAGAAAATTCGTCTCTAAAAAAAATAAATACTTTAACTTCACATCTCAATAAGAAAGAAGACAACATTTTGAAAAATAATCTTAACAGACTTAGGACTGACCATATGAATGACGAAGAACGACGGGAAATAAAAAAAATATGTTACAATTACCGCGACATATTTTACTCAGAGGAAATTCCTTTAACTTTTACCCATCAGGTAAAACACAAATTAAGACTTACAGATGACACACCTATATTCGTACGCAATTATAGGCAACCTCCAAAACAAAAACAAGAAATAGATAGACAAATAAATAACTTATTGATGCAAAACATTATCAGGGAAAGTAACTCACCTTGGTCGTGCCCAGTTCATATAGTCCCAAAGAAAATTGACGCTACAGGCGAGCAAAAATGGAGACTTGTGATTGATTATAGACGACTAAACGAAAAAACAATTGAGACAAATATCCTTTACCAAACATCAATGACATATTAGACAGACTAGGACGTGCTCAATACTTTACCACTTTAGATTTAGCTTCAGGTTATCATCAGGTTGAAATGAGTCCAGACGACATTGAGAAAACAGCATTCAGTACGAGAGAGGACATTACGAATTTTTACGCATGCCTTTTGGTTTAAAGAATGCTCCAAGTACATTCCAACGGTTGATGGATTCAGTGCTTCGTGGACTAGATAACGTTCTTACCTATTTAGATGATGTGATTATATACTCTACATCATTACAGGAACACGTAGATAAATGTAGACAAGTTTTTGATAGATTTAGACAGCATAACCTTAAGATACAATTGAACAAGTCAGAATTCCTTCAAAAACAAGTTAAATTTTTAGGACACACATTGACAGACAAAGGTCTCAAACCTAACGCAGACAAAATTGAAGCGTTAAAAGATTTCCTTTACCAAAAACACAAAAAGACATTAAGTCATTTTTAGGTCTTATCGGTTATTATAGGAAATTCATAAAAGATTTCGCAAAGTTAACTAAACCACTTACCTTATGCTTAAAGAAAAACGCGAAGGTTATTGCAACACCAGAATTTATTGAGGCATTCGAAAAATGTAAAGAAATTTTAACGAATTCACCCGTATTACAATATCCAGATTTTGAGAAACCTTTCATACTTACTACAGACGCTTCCGACGTTGCCTTAGGCGCGGTTTTATCACAAGGCAAAGTAGGAGAAGATAAGCCTATAGCTTATGCGTCTCGAACTTTGTCGGAAACCGAACAAAAATATTCAACAATAGAAAAAGAATTATTAGGAATAGTTTGGGCAATAAAATATTTCCGTCCATATTTATACGGCAAACAGTTCACAATATATACAGATCATCGTCCACTAACATGGATTATGTCTCTTAAAGATCCTAGTTCTAAATTAACAAGATGGCGATTAAAATTAGCTGAGTATGATTTTAATGTGCAGTACAAAAAAGGAAAAATAAATACCAATGCGGATGCGTTATCTCGTGTTAAAATAGTTTACAATAACGAAGTTGAAACAGTACCAATGACAGACGATCAATTAATAGACATGTTATTAGATCAGGAAACTCAAAGAATTGAACAGCAACCAGGTACATCACAGGATATATCTGATCTAGAAGGAATAGATTTAGAAACATTAATAGGTGCATCAACTATTTGTGTAGATAACCCAACAATAATACAGATTCGACCCCATTAGATACAGATACCACATATAGAATACCTGAAATACCTGACGCAATAGATAGGCAATTAAAGCAGTTTCATATTAGAAGATCACCAGGTTCAGAGTATAGAGTAGACGATAGAACTAAAGGTAAAATTGTTATTAAAGATGTATTTATTCCAATTAATGACACCGAAGCCCAAATTATACAATTTCTGAAAGAACATACTATACCTGATCGCATTTTTCATTGTTATTTTTATCACGAAGAATTAGTACCTTTATTTTCAAAAGTTGTTAAGACCATATTTAATAATAGAGGACCTAAGTTAGTGCGTTGTTTATCAAGAGTTACATTAGTAGAGAATCCAAATGAACAAATCGAATTAATCAAGAAATACCACGAAGGAAAAACTATTCACCGCGGTATTCAGGAAACATACAAACGATTACATAAAAATTATCATTGGCCTAATATGCTGCTATCAGTCCAAAAATACATTAACCAATGCGATAAATGCTTAAAATCTAAATATGAGCGTAACCCGTTAAAATTACCTCTATCACTTACCGATACTCCATATAAACCAATGGAACACATGTTCATGGATTTATATAGTAGCGGAGGAGTAACATTTTTAACAGTAATTGATAACTTTTCCAAATATGCTCAAGCAATACCACTTACGGCAGCCACAAGCATACACATAGCCGAAGCACTATTAAACCTTTTCTCGGTTATTGGAATTCCAAATAAAATTACTACTGACTCAGACCCAAAGTTTGACAATGACGTAATAGCTGAAATATGTGCAATGCATAACATTCACATTCACTTCACTACTCCTTACAACCCTAACTCCAACTCACCTGTTGAGAGACTCCATTCAACACTAGCTGAAATGATTAGAATACAAAGGATAACAGACAAAGACGAACCGACAAAATTAATGAAATACGCAATAATAGCATACAATAATAGCATCCATTCAGCTACTGGTTTTACACCATTCGAATTGCTATTAGGTCACACAAGTAGCCGTAACCCATTAGAATTACATTACCCTCAAGAATTTTATCAAGAATATGTTAACAAGCATAAGCAAATAATGGAAAACGTTCAAAAATTAGTTCACAGTAAACTATCTACTGACAAACAAGTTACCATAGATAGAAACAACCGCAATACGGAAACAGCAACTTTTAAAGTAGGGGATAAAGTTTACAAACAAGTAGCTAAGAGTACCCGTAGTAATAAATTAGAACCCAAGTATATAGGACCCTATACCATAGTGCGAATACACCCCGAGCAGATTGCTGAAATAGTTGGAAAACATGTAAACTCCAAATCAATTAGAGTACATTTTAGAATGTTGAGACGCCCTCCTGGAACTGTTTCAGGAACGCCTTCACCCTCGGAGCAGTCCTCTGGTTCACCGGAGTCACCGCCGTGATTGAGCCAATAGACAACCATAATGGAGTGATGGTACTTAAGGAAGCTACCGCTCTTCATCAAGTGGATACATTTCACCTAGTTGTAGTTTATAATATAAGTCAGTTAAGAGATATATACGTAGACATTAGTCGTGATTATATAACGTTTAATTTAGCACAGAAAAATACGTCTTATTATAGGAATAGCTTAGTTATCAGGAAACAGATAGAGTATTTAGTAGATAAAGTAGAAAGTAAACTTGTTTATTTAGGATCTAAGATGATTAGCTTAGGAAGAACCTTTTTACCTAGGATTAAAAGAGGATTAGTAAACGGATTAGGATCAATTGTTAAAGCTATTACTGGAAACATGGATCAGGAAGATGCAGCAAGAATAGAAAACGAAATTCAGCACATTAAAAAGTTAACATTAAGTAAACAAAGCGAAACTATAGGTTTAATGGCAGATTTTATTAACGATTATAAACATAGTTTAGAAAGTATTAGCAATAATCAGCAAAAATTAAGTAAAGCTATGAAGGAACTAGTTAGTCAAAGCGGAACTTTAGAAAATCTTATATTTATTAACGGTATATATAGCCAAATAGAGATATCACTACAACAAGTATATGATAGATTACTTACTTTAGAAAACGCTATAACCTTTTCTCACTTAGGACGATTGCATCCGAGCGTGGTTGATTCTAGTTATCTTATCATGGAACTTTCTCGAATAGAAATGGTGATAAGTAAAAATAACTTACAATTACCATACGTACCGATTTTAAACAACATACATTTATTAGAAAAAGCAATAACAGTAAAAGCTTACAGTACAAATGAATCAATGAACTTTGTATTAGAGATCCCTCTGGTTACTAACCATCCCTATAGTTTACTACATTTATATTCCATTCCAAACCAAAACAATGCTGTCCTCATTCCCAAAAATCCATACCTTGTATTGGGAAGCAACGAGTTCGCGTACCCCACGAGCCGTGCACAACTATCAGCGAAGATACCGTAATATGTCGACACATAGAATGGCATCACCTGCAAGGTTCACAAGACTGCATCGCACAATTACTTCAACATGAAAAACCAAACAATTGCACCTATGCGACAGCTCATTATGACAATAACATCATCAACCAGATTAAGGAAAACAGCTGGATTGTCATCCTCATACAAGAAGAAGTAATCAAGACCACCTGCGGAAATGATGTACAATACCAACGTTGTCATGGCATAATATTGATCACTATCAATAACCAATGCACAGTAGAAATAACTGGCAGAAAACTACAAACACATTTGAAATTTATCAACATTGAAGAAAGCATCCCGTTGCCACAAATAGATGCAGCAATTACTCAGCGCGTAGCAGTGAATCTTCACATTGAGGATATCCCACTAGATAATCTCAACGAAATATTAAAGAAGACCCAAATAGCACAAGAAACTGATGATTATAACACCATCGCAGTAACTCCCAGTTGGATGACCATTTGCTTGTATATCCTGATAACCTCAGTTGCAATGGGGTTTGCCATACATCGGTACTTTCGTCGACGTCGTGGACATTCAGCAACGACAGAAGATCACCAGCTGCAGTTGCCAGAGACCCTGCTGCAGCAGCCTTCCTCTTCATCGTGCTTCAAACTTAAGGGGGGAGGAGTTACATCCGCGTAACCTCTCCAAGAGTAAAAGGCTTAGGTTACTTTAGTCATAAGCTATTAAGATAAGGCACTTTAATGTAAGTCTAAGTTTATTCAAATAAATCACTTCTGTACTGAAAGCCAGAGCGAACGGTCGACCGTTCGCGAATTTCATTTGTTTTTAAAAACTCCTTTTCCCGGCCACGTAACCTATCTCCTGTTATAAGGTATTTCTTGCAAAGCGTGGAGATGAGGGGAAACGCTTGGCTATTTAATTGTAAAGTATACCAGCACGCATGACAGCTTTTTAACTGTCATGCGTGCTGGTAACTGAAGGTAAAGGAAGACGATAATTTGAAATAGTCAAAATTTGAAGTCTTTAATTTTTCATTATAATAACTAAACATGCGTCATCATGACCACATTTTACTACCTAAATTATATCTATACTAATATTATAAAGCTGAAGTTTGTTTGTTTGTTTGTTTGAACGCGCTAATCTCAGGAACTACTGGACCGATTTGAAAAATTCTTTCAGTGTTAGATAGCTCATTTATCAAGGAAGGCTATAAGCTAATATCATCACGCTACAAGTAATAGGAGCGGAGCAGCAATGAAGAATGTTACAAAATCCGGGGGGAAATTTTCTTACTTGGAGATTCCGCTGCGTACGCTGCGTAAACGGTTTAAGTTTCGCAAAAGTCATGTATGAGAGTATTGTTACCCTTTTAAAGATCTACAAAAACGTCCGCGCCAGCTATGTCTATATTTTAAGGTTAGCTCACTATAAGATATTTTTTGCTAAAAATTTTTTTTAAAATAATGCATCATTTTGCGAAGCTATTTTCATAAATATGATATCAATCCTTATCCAAATAAATACATTATTTATCACAAGTATTTCATTTTAAACAAAATTGCCCTTTGCATCATTCAATTGAAATGTAATGTAATATCATGACTTTTGCGAAACTTTAACCGTTTACGCAGCGTACGCAGCGAAATCTCCAAGTAAGAAAATTTCCCCCCGGATTTTGAAACATTATTCATTGCTGCTCCGCTTCTATTGCTTGTAGCGTGATGATATATAGCCTATAGCCTTCCTCGATAAATGAGCTATCTAACACTGAAAGAATTTTTCAAATCGTACCAGTAGTTCCTGAGATTAGCGCGTTCAAACAAACAAACAAACAATTTTATAATATTAGTATAGATAATTATAATACTCTATAGTGACAACCTAATGAATCCATGTAGTTTATACTATCCATTTACATGGATTAGTTTTATCTATTTCTACTGCCATTATTAAAGCATTTAGTAGTTCGATATATCTGCGTTTAAGGATGAACGGTAAAACAGTGAAATGACTGGATACTCAAATTTGATGTCATAAAGTCATAAGTTACTAACTGCACTCCTTGTTATGTTTGCCCGGATAGTAAGTAACTTATTTAATTTGACTTCAATAACCCGGTGCCATATTATTATTATGTGAATTTAAGATAATAATGTTTTATTTTAGGAACATCGTGGGCGACAAATGTATTCTTCTATTTATAGATTTATGTTTATTAACGTATTTTTATCTTTATTATTTCTAAGGTGATTATTTTTTTTAGTAAAACATTTTGCTGCCGTTTCTTATTAAAAATTACGCCACAAGGCCAGATGTAAAAAATATTATTTATTCTTTATTTTAATGTAATCTTTCTTTACTTCGTCATCATTATGGATGAAAGTGGACTAGGCTTAATTCAGTAGAAAATTTGGTACTTTTTATATCTACGTAATGTAATGTCATCAGTGATTTAAATAAATTAGCATGATAAGCAATAAGAATTGGTGTTTCATTTGTTTTCCTGAATTCCAATCGCAAGCCTACCCCTACAAAGGGTGGATGACTTTGTAAAAGGGCAATCTTAAATAAGGTTGTCGGCTGGTTAAAAAAATATCTTCGTTAACGAGTATCATCGTCATTTATATAAATACAGACAGATTTCTGCTAACCTTAGACTTAAATAATTAGGCACTAATCTAAAAATCTGACGCTCTTACGGTGAAGGAAACATCGTGAGGAAACCTGCGCACGCCTTTGAATCTCTTCGCACGCCTGCGAAGAGATTCAAAGGTTGTGCTTGAAGTCGTCGCACTGGGCCCGCGTCTAAGGTCTATATACCCTATACGGGTAGGCTCGTGCCCCTCGGACCGTTAATGAGCTGATGATGAATGATGAAATCTATATAAAGTGATGTTCTATCTGGAACATCATCAACAACAACCTTTTGTTCTCCACAGAGTGTGAGGAGTACAGCGAGGAGTAGTCGAGAAGGTGGATTTCATAGCACTGCTGCCTGAGCCGGAACGATGTCCATATCATCAGCCAAGTGCGACTACACCGAGTCCAGCTCATCGTGGGCGGAGAAGACGCCGTACAGGGTGAATTTCCACATATGGTAAGGGTTGGCCTTCAATTGGTAGATCAGCAAGAAGGAATTGCCTGGTGACGTGGAGATACTCTGCTTTTGATTGCTTCTTGTTGTAAGGACTTAGTTCCGATGAATACCAATAGATGGCGCTGTAGGCTGTTTAAATCGCGTTAGCAGAAAGTGTATTTATTATTTACTCCTGTATAGGCTAGCAGGTTTGAATTACAGCAGTTGTGATGAGTTGACAGACCAATTTATTTTATAGACAGCACCGGTTCCTGTAATAACAGCTAGATACCTCTTTTATTTAATAAAATTGACAAAGCAATGCAAATGCATTATAGCAACGAAAGAGTAAAGTAATTGTATGTATATTTATTTTATTTAAGTATTACGTACTGTATTGTACTTTCACAAAACAAAAAAACAGAAAAATATTTTAATATACATTAAGGGCGGCCTTATAGCACAAGGCGATTTCTTCCAGGCAGCCTTAGGATGAAGAAAGAAGAAGTTAAAAAGATATATTGTAGCAATTACAGATTTTTATGTGTGGTTGCTGATTAATTTTATAAATTATTTTTATTCGTTACAGGTTGCCATAGGATGGGTGAACTTTGCGAACAGCTACGACTTCAAATGCGGAGGGAGTCTTATTAGTCCAAAGTTCGTGCTCACCGCTGGTCACTGCATTAGAGACCCTGGCGCCAGGGACCCAGAGCCGGCAATCGTTCGGCTTGGAGACCAGAACATAGATCCTGCTGTGGATGATAGGGCCAGTCCGATTGATGTAAGAATCAGCTAAGTTATTACTCGCTGGGAATAACTATAACATTTTAGTGAAATTACTGGGTTTAAGAGACCTAACATCTGTCGTCTCGGGTGACAGACGCAGTGCGGCATTGGTGGAGAATAATAACTGTGTATCAGTTGTTGGTCTCCTTCAATGCCGCTGTCATGGTCAGGCGCAACACTTACCATCAGGTGAGCGTTCTGACCTTTTTTTCTTCGTAACATAAAAAATAGGGTTTCGTTGATCTGCGTTACAAGTCTTTGATAGAAGGGTCTTTTGAATGGACTTAAGGTCGCCAACTTGCTAAAGAGGCTCATGTTAGGCGTGTGAAAGGATCTGGAATGAGGACAATTTGAGAATTTAAGTGGCGACCCTGCCAGTGCTGCCTTTTGGCAGTGCTGCGCAGTAGAAATAAGGCCGAATTATTGGCTTGCTTGCGCTGTCATTATTTATTTTAATAGCTTTCATATGCTGTTCTGGATAAATAACGAGGAAAATTTGCTATTCTGAATAAGTAAGGCTTTCTACACACACTACAACCGTAGGGGAACTAAAGTGGCTCGTCGGTTAAGTGAAGTGGCAGTGAGCAGGGTACATAAGGTGGAAAGCTTCTGGGGAGGCGGCCATGGAATGGAAGAAGCCCCTCAACCAGATTAATGTCCTGGTTAAGGTGGCTGGGAGGCGATTTTGACTGCACATCTTTGACTAAATCTCTTCGGCATGATAAACCAAAGCCGGTGAGGTTAGCTTGCACTCCATATATGCAAATAAGCAATGCATACCCTGTGCTTCCAGACAACCGAAAAATTGCCAACATATTAAATGATTCCCACTTATTCGCCTATCCTCTACAGATTTGAAACCATAGGCGATCTGCTGTCATCAACAGCACTCAATTTGACAAAAATGATAATTATTTATCGTATTTGCGATTAGTGTCACTTTGCATACCCTACTCATAATCTCTGCACGCACGTGCACGCCACTGCCGAAAGGAGTGTACTAGGATACCATAAACTACCAAGAGACTGTTTAGCGACTTTGGGCTAAATTGACGACACTTGAATCATCCGTTTTAAAAACAGAAGTTTAAAACTAGTTTGAATCCATCACCTTTTTTATCATCTATAGGCAGACATTTGACCGCCATCACACCTGATGGTAAGTGATGATGCGGCCTAGAATGGATCACGTCTGCCTAGAAACAGCCTATTCACTGTTGCCTTGAAGACGGCCAGGTTGTAATGATCGGGGACCACATAAGGAGGCAAAGAGTTCCATTCCTGCGGTGCGCATTGGGAACGAGGCACCATAGCGGCTGTGCGGATATGTGGAATGTCTACCATGTAAGGAAAGAACGCTCGTCTGCGTCTTGTTTCTCGATGGAAGAGTTGATTTACTGAAAAGACTCCAAGAATATTATCAGTAAATACTCTTTACTGTAAATATTGAGTCTTCTCTTCTTCTCACAGGTACCAATAAGAAAGATCCACAAGCATCCAGAATATAAACCACCAGTTCGCTATAACGATATAGCTCTGATGGAGCTAGCATCGGAGGTTACCTTCGAAGCAGCCATCAGGCCAGCCTGCCTTTGGAACAGGCCTGACTTCGGTGAACACGACAAGGCGCTGGCAACTGGATGGGGAGTTACTGACACTGGTTGGTAGATTTATAATACATTTTTAAGTCGTGGAGATTTTTCTATTTTATGTGTACGGGAAGGTCAGGATGCTCAATTGGTGGGAAGTGATACGCCTGAACATGACAGAGCGGCAATGAACAAGACCAACAACTGATAGACAGCTTATTATCTATCAATGCAACACTGCGCCCGTCACTAGACAGCAGATGTTAGGTCTCTTATACCCGGTTATTTGACTAGCAATAGTGTCTTAATCCCGAAACAGAAATGTGCATAAAGGCTTGATTTTGGTTACAAAATACAAATAAGATTTGCCTTTACAATCGATTTCGGTTATATAAAAAATGGCTTATAACTTCGCTCATTGAGTGCGTGTTCTTAATAAGATCACCTATGGTTTCAAACAGTAGAGGAAAATTGGAGAATAAGTTAAAAACTTTATATGTTGGCGGTTCCGGAATGCCTGGGTGCACTGGGTATGCACTGCTCATTTGCATATATGGAGTGCACGCCACTGATGGTTAGTCTGGGCCATAACCCACCATGGCCCAATGCCGATTGATCTCCTACAACTTACAAGTAATCGAATTTTCTTTCGAACATTTCAGTAACCAGAAAAACGTCAAAGGAACTCCAAAAGGTCTCCCTCTCGCTTCTGGACAACGCATACTGTGACAAACTCCTGATGAGCAGCCGCAATAGAAACTGGATCAAAGGTTTTGTACCCGAGCAGATGTGTGCTGGTGAGCTGAGAGGTGGGAAGGACACCTGTCAGGTGAGATTGTATTTTATATAGTAGAGTTTGATGGTGCAGCGGATAGTGTGTTCGGTTGACGATCGCGGAAGGTAAGCAGCTATCACAATGGCCGGGTTTAGGATGGGTGACCGAGAAATATTATTTTAATTAATTTATCTTACTTTACTAGTCCGTGACAGTCCACTGTTGAACTTTTGCCATAAAACTGATAAGCGTATTGTAACGCGTCACCGAAAGGGTACAAAATCAGAAGCACGAGCACACTACTATGTCATTATGACATGTAGCGAGCGACGTGATAATGAATGAAAATTCTGCCCAACTGACGCGATGGGCATACTTTTGCCGGGAACACTTTTTGAGTGAGATTGTGCATCAAGTAAGTTTATCTAATACCGATAGTTACTTTGCCACAAAAAATATCTTTTTGTGTTTCTCTTTTCAGGGAGATTCCGGCTCGCCTCTCCAAGTGGCTAGGAAAGATAACCAATGCATCTTCTACATAGTCGGCATAACCTCGTTTGGGAGGAAATGCGCCGAGAGCGGCAGGCCTGCGGTATATACGCGGGTCGCTAGCTACCTGCCGTGGATCGAGAGCGTCGTTTGGCCCGGTGAATGAATGACCTGAATGAAGTGAATGTGCCCGGAATGAGGGAATGATTCGATTGTAAACGTATTGAGTGTGTTACGTTATATTATTCACATATTGGAGATAACGTGAGTGGTATGACTGAACGAGAACGGAGTGAGTGAATAATGTGAACGAAAAGGGAACGAGTGAGTGATGTAAATGTGAACGAAATGAGTGAATTATCTGGACGTGAATGAAATGAGTGAATGAAGTGAACTTGACGAAACTTGCGAATGTAGTGAATGTGAACTGAGTGAGGACGTGACAGGAACGAGTTATTGTAATAAATTTGATTAGGAGTAATGTGAACGTACCGGGTGAATGGTCAGTGAAAAGTGAATGAATGCTAAAAATAATAAGAGTCAACGAAAATCTAGTGAATGAATGTGTTATATTACAATAATTTAGTCGTGCAATAGAAAAATGCAGCTTCTGTACTTTGGTGTTACCACAATCTCTTAAAACAGTACTGTTATAATGATACAGCATTTTTGTACCAGAAAAGATGAAGTAATTTTATTGTAACACTGTTTTAAGAGATGGCGGTAACCCCCCAGAGGTTTCTAAACAAGGCAAAGCAGGGGCGGATCGTGTATTTGTTGGGCCCAGGGCTGAAAGAACTGAGGGGCCAATCAATTAATAATCACGTAAAAAACTGTTACTATACCTTATGATATATAATGCTTTATTAATGCAAAAAAAAAACATCTACAATCATCAGCTCATTAAACGTCCCACCGAGGGGCACGAGCCTACCCGTATAGGGTGTTAGGCCTTAGTCGTCCACGCGGCCCAGAGCGGATTGGACGACTTCACACACAACCTTCGAATCTCTTCGCAGGCGTGCATGAAGGTTTCCTCACGATGTTTTCCTTCACCGTAAGAGCGTCGGATAACGTACATATATTTTTCGAAAATTCGAAAATACATTGGTACGTGTCGGGATTTGAACCTCAGCCCTCCCGGTAGGAAGGCGACAGTCCACACCACTGAGCCACCGACGCTCTCTTAAATCTACGCCAAGTATTAATTGTACAAAAAGCGACCATCTTCCAGGCAACCTTTTAATGAGAGAAACCGAATCGCCTATTGTTTTTAATGGAGTCTGGAGGCCCCTAGTAACCTCGGGGCCCTTGGTTGGATCCCAAATAGCCCTAAGGTAGATCCGGCCCTGAGCCTGTATCTTGGTGAACCAGTATAAGCAAATAATGTACAAAAGTCTATTGATAAGGTATAAGTATGAAAGTGTGTTGTAAAATGAAAAAAAAATTATACATAAACACTTACATTTTATGAATCGTCTAAAATTACGCGTAGTTTCGAATTTATGCAACAATTGTTTTGTAATTGTTATCTTTAAGGACAAGATTTAAATAAAATAAAACATGTTTCTTATTAAAATTTGATTTCTTAATTATGATATTTCGTCTTTTTAGCTGACGGGTGCATTGCAGTGTTGACGTTCGGAAGGGCGCAGGTTCAACTTTATTTTTTTTGTCATAAGTGTACAGGACTCTCTGATGGTAAGTGATACGCCTGACCATGACAGCGGCATTGAAGGAGACCAACAACTGATAGTTATTATCCTCCATCAATGCCGCATTGCGCCCGACACTCGAGACGACAGATGTCTGGTCTATTATACCCAGTGATTTCACTAGCTACAGTGCCCTCATCCCGAAACACAAAAGAAATCCCGCCACGTAACGCCATGTAGCGAGGTGATTATGAATGAAAATTCTGACAACTGACGATTGGCTGACTTTTGCGGCGGATACTTTTTGAGTGAGATTGTGTTCCAATTAGTTTATTATCTAAGCACGCAGTAGAACGTTGCCCACTAGTCCAGTGGCGTGCACAGTGATTATGAGAAGGGTATACAAAGTGAGTGACACTAATCGCAAAAATAATAAATAGTTTACATTTTCGTCAAATTGATTGCTGTTGATGACAACGGATCGCCTATTGTTTCAAATCTGTAAAGGAAAATGGACTAATAAGTGGGAATCATTGAACATGTTGGCGATTGGGTTGTCTGGACGCACAGGGAATTCACTGCTTATTTGCATATATGGAGAGCACGCCACTGCACTAGACTACGGAAGTAATTAATATAAATAATAATAAATATCCATTGACATTTACACAGCGCCATCCGGCCCCAAGTTAAGCATGAAGCCTGTATTGTGGATACTAAACAACATACATATTTATATATATTTTTTGTAAATACATACATAGAAATCACCCAGACCATTACAAACAGACATGTTCATGCACACAAATGTTTGTACTATCCGGGGATCGAACCCGGATCCCTTGGTGTAGTAGCGTCTCAACCATTCCACCAAATGGGTCGTCAAATTATAAAATATGCTCTTAAGAGGCCGTTTACATTTCAGCGCAGCACGATTTTAGGTATTTGGACACAAAATGACAGCTCAAGTTACGCGAGCCATTTTTTCAAACACATCTTACATTTTCGTGATTTTTTGTGAACGGCCTCTTAACGAACATATCACGCTAAGCATAGTTAATTTGTGCTAACCCCTCGGTAAGGGAGGTTTTGATTGACGTTTCTTATGAAGCTATAGCTTGCTTGAGGGGTCAATGGCACATTGACTTTGTGACCACACTTTTTCAGTTGAAAAGGGATACTTCCTTTAATTTATTTTTTTTCAGAAAATTTATACTAAATTCTAAAAAAAATCATAAAAATACTAAATAAATTCATATGGACTCACCAGCCTGAAATTAACCATTGAATTGAATCACAGATATTATAATATATGATTGAATTAAGACAAGAAACTCTCCTCATTGCTATGCTATGCGTCAGTGGCTCAATGGTGTGGACTGTTGCCTTCCGATCTAGAGAGCATTCGTTCAAATCCCGCCACGTACCAAAGTAATTTCGAATTTTCGTGTACGTTGATCCAACGCCCTTACGGTGAAGGAAAACCACTTGAAGAAACCTGCGCACGCCTGCGAAGATATTCAAAGGTTGTGCGTGATGCGAATCCGCACTGGGCCGCGTGGACGACTAAGCCCTATGGCCGGTTCCAATTAATCATGTCACGAAATAAATAAAATGAAATTTATAAGTAAAATTAACGGGTTTTAGTGACCTACCATCTGCTGTATCGGGTGACGGGCGCATTGCAGTGTTGGCGGAAAATATTGACAGGTACTGTTATTATTATAAATATCAATTTCCACTAACATTTCGTTATCATGGTCAGGCGTATCACTTACCACCAGGTGAGAGAGCTGACCGTCGTTCAGTTTATGACATAGAAAAAAATAGGATTATAATATAGTTCGACGACCCATTTGGTGTAATCACAGACATCAGAATATACATTAGACTGGACAAGCCGCCAAGTTTATAGGCAGTCCCAGTGTCGCAATTTCTTTTCGGTTCTTACCTGTGAAAAGTTATTATATTTCTTGGTAAATTTACTGATTCATTGCGATGATGGCATGTTGCAATTGCACAGGATGGCATTTTGGAAAAAAACGGTAATTTCTTCTAATATTCGTGCGTCTTGACTCGTCTCACAGAGCGTAAACTGGTAGCCAGTGTATGCTCGTTGAGCTTACAGTTGTCGCGCTTTAAACGCGCTTACCCCATCTCCTGTATTGGGAAATCTGTGGGTGTAATAGTTGAGACGTCGGCTACTACACGATCCTCGGGCAGACAAACACATGTACAAAAAACATGTCTGTCTCTATTGGTCTGGGTGTTTTCTATGTATTACATGAATGAAGTATGTTTATCCGTTGTTTAGTACCCATAATACAAGTTACACACTTAACTTGGGGCTACATGGCGCTGTGTGAATTTCAGTGAATATTTATTATATTATGCGCTCGAACGTAGCGTAGACAATAGATTCATCTATTGTGTTTTGTGACGAGACGCCCATGCTACGCACGACCGATTATTTACATTTATAGTCACAATTTCAAACAGGTAAGGTTAAGGAATATCCTGAAAAATATAAAAAAGGCAATCACCCACCATCAAGGAGGTATTGCGTGGTGACCTTTTCCATTAACGGAAAGGTCAAAATGGCCGATAACAACCTTTGTAATTAGTAAGTAATTACATATACATATTATGTATGTACCAATACCTAGAGCGTCGGTGGCTCAATGGTGTGGACTGACGCCCTCCTACCGGGAGGGCTGAGGTTCAAATCCCGCCACGTATGTGTTTTCGAATTTTCGAAAAATATATGAACGTTATCCGACGCTCTTACGGTGAAGGAAAACATCGTGAAGAAACTTGCGAGCGCCTGCGAAGATATTCAAAGGTTGTGTGTGAAGTTGGCCAACCCGCACTGGGCCCGCGTGGACGACTAAGGCCTAATCAATCACCCTATACGGATAGGCTCGGGACCCTTGTTGGGGACGTTTAATGAGCTGATGATGATGAACACCTATAAAAATAAATAAAATTGCCTTTTCTTCGCTCATAGGATTAAGGAAAACATTGTGAGGAAACCTGCGCACGCCTGCGAAGAGATTTAAAGGTTGTGCGTGAAGTTGTCCAACCCGCACTGGGCCCGCGTGGACGACTAAGGCCTATACTTTACGGAGAGGCTTGTGCCCCTCGGTGGCGACATATGAGATGATGACGATGATGATGATGATGTAGGTTTGTTTATCCGTTTTCTTGTTTAGTAGGTACCTATCTATACTTAGCTACTAGGTACAGGCTCTATTAGAAATTACTATTAAATACGAACCAGCAAATTTCACTTTTATATTCGTTCGGCCAGTTATTTTCGATTTACGCTGACATTGATTGAGCGGACACGCATTTTTGACGTCATTTCGGAATGGTGACGTCATAATGATTGCGTAATAATAGCCAGTTTGAAGTTCCGCTACGATTGCAGGGTAGAACTAAAATTACACGCAGGCAACTTTGGCGTCATTATGTTATATTTAGAAACACAACAGTTTCCGTGAAATTGTGTTTTGTTTATGATATAATAAATAAATAAATATCTATTGACATTCACACCAGCGCCATCTAGCACCAAACGAAGCATCAACCTGTAATATGCGAACTAAACAACGGATAAACATAAATGTTACGCTAGCACTCCCTATCGAACCTGCTAACTACGGCTGCCTTCAATTTTAACAACTAAGCAGACGAGTTCTGGAATGAAGACTGCGTCTCGGCAAGCGTAGCGTAGGACCGAGGGACCGACGACATGCGAAAGGTCGCTGGTGGAGGTTGGATGAGGAAAGCGGAGGACCGGGATATCGTAAAATGGGGGAGACCTATGTCCACAAGTGAACTGCGATAGGTTGAAGAGGGAGAAGACACGAGGAGCTGACGCTGCGTGCATCAACTCGTTCACTTCTGTTCCACCATCGATAGGACCCATACTGTAATTAGTATATGTTCCTATGAATTAAGGTTAATCAAATAAAAATTGGAGGGTGCAGGTTCAAATCTCGCCACGTACCGATGTGTTTACGGATTTTCGGCATTATATGTAGGTACGTTTATCCGACGCTCGTAAGGTGAAGGAAAACATCGTGAGGAAACCTGTGCACGCCTGCGAAGAGCTTCAAAGGTTGTGCGTGAAGTCAGCTTACCCGCACTGGGCCCGCGTGGATGACTAAGACCTGAACACCCTAACAGTTTGTACTCTTTTGTTTAGGTAAATGTGTTCGAAACTCGAAATATGTGTATGTGTGCTGTCGCTGCATTCGGAACACTTTTTTCGATTATTTTGTGAGTCATGATCATGAATCCATTTTACATCATTGGCCGTGGCAATCTATTAGTAGTGACACTAAGCTTTGAGGTTATGTTTGTCTCTAATTTCTTCTTGTACCAATGTTTATCTTGATGGTTGCCCTAATAAAAAAAAATCTAATTCACCTTACCGAATTAATTAATTAAATCCAATTCACCTTATTGGATCTCTGTTTACTAGAATGTAAGTAATGATTCCGCCATTATTTATTTGACCTTATCAAGGGGGGATGTCGTGCCGGAAGACGTGAGCTTCCTTGCGTCCTTGTTCCGATTTTTGGAGGACACGCAAATGTTACTGGGTCATAACTTAGAAATGCGAATGAGTAAACATTTATAAAAACAGTTTTTTATGTTATCAGTGAACGAGACGGTCAGACCGTTCATCTGGTGGTAAGTGATACGCCTGACCGCAGTGGCGTGAACTCCATAAATGCAAATAAGCTGTGCATACCCTGTGCTCATAACAACTCGGAAAATCGCCAACGTATTAAATGATTCGTCCATTTTCCTCTACTGATTTGAAACCATAGGTGATTTTTTGTCATGAACAGCACTCAGTTTGACAAAAATTAAAATTATTTGTTTTTGCAATAAGTGTCACTTTGCATACCCTACTCATAATCTCTGTGCACGCCACTATCTGACCATGAAAGATGCAAAGTTGAAGAAAAATTAATTACAGTAGGTAGTCATTATTTTCATCAACACTGCTCTGCGCCCGTCACCCGAGACGACAGATGTTAGGTCTTATACCCGGCAATTTTACTAGCTACAGTGCCCTCATCCTTAATCCTCATCCTCTTAAAACCTATCGCAGTCAACTGCTGGACATAGGTCTCCCCAATTTGCGCCAGATAACCCGGTCCTCCGCTTTTCTCATTAAGCCTCCATCAGCAACCTTTCGCAAGTCGTCTATCCATTGGGCCGGAGGGCGTCCTACGTTTGCCAAGACGCGGTCTCCACTGCAGAACTCGTCTACTCCAGCGGCCAACGGTTCTGCCATTTTATCCATACTGAACACGAATGTATCTGTTAGCAGCACGCACCACACAAAATATACTTTTTGGTTTGTAACCCACAGACGTGTTGGCCCGCATGCGGACGCAAACCCGCATGACAAGAAAAAGCCCATAAGAGGGACTTTATCTTGAAGCAAACAAACTATGCATTCATTCCGATTGTTTTAACTGCCAGGTGTATAATCTGCATTAGATAATTATTTATCAAACTGATAATTTCATTGTACAATTCATAATGATTCAACAGCTGTTAATGACTATTTAAGTCTGCAAAAGTCTGAAAGGTCGATATATTTTTTAACACCCTATATAAAAAATGTCCACTGACATTCACACAGCGCCATCTAGCCCCAAGTTAAGCGTGAAGCCTGTAGTATGGGTACTACACAACGGATTTACATACTTACATACATTTTTCTCTAAATACATACATATACATAGAAAACACCCAGATCATTACAAAACAGACATGTGCACACAAATGTGTGTACTGCCAGGGGATCGAACCCGGAACCCTTGGTGTAGCAGCCGACGTCTCAATACACCAAATAGGTCGTCAATATGTTGATTTATGCTTCTTATATTTACCACCTGGTATGCTTGGGATCGTGGGTTCAAACCCGCATAATTAAAGTTTTCCAGTTTTGTTAGAACATTGGAGTCTGAATCATTTGATTGTCCGAAAAGAAAGTGGCGTGCAATCCATATATGCAAATAATAAAATAATCGTTTATTTTTTTCCAACACATCATCATCATCATTATCAGCTCATTAAACGTCTCTACCGAAGGGCACGAGCCTAACCGTATAGGGTGATTAGGCCTTAGTCGTCCACGCGGGCCCAGTGCGGATTGGACGACTTTACACACAACCTTCGAATCTCTTCGCAGGCGTGCATGAAGGTTTCCTCACGATGTTTTCCTTCACCGTAAGAGCGTCGGATAACGAACATATTGACGGGTAATGCTTAGTAGTCCACAACGCCGTACAGGATGATAGTAGAAGTAGTAGTAGTAGTAGTAGTGTTGAATCCGTTGAAGTGAAGTTATCAAATTAGACGTAATATATTGATATAAGTTAATGTTACAAGTCAATTAGATGGCAAATCTTTCCTTTGGTAGTGGCTGATAGCACAGTTGTTACGAATGATTTTGAAAGTAATCTTAAGATAAGTAAACATTAATAAGGTTACAATGCGCGCCCAAATGTAGGTTGCAGCGTCAGTTAAAATGTATGTACGATGGCTGGCCCGTACATGTTGGCACCCAGAGAAAAGAAAAAAAAAAGGTTAGATATAAAAGAAGATATGCCATACAAAGCAAAAAATATAAACAATTAATTATCAAAATCAAAACGAAATGTAGCTTCTCCCCCGTAGTCTTGAGGACAATGGCTCGCTGTTGGCACTCCTGGTTTGTTGCTGGAACTTTCTGTCTACTTAGTTTTCTTCATATGCTGCAATTCTATTCTTCGAGAATGGTTATGTACCTTACTTTCTGTTTCTAGTGCAACAGAGTATGTTTGGCCTCTTTATCGCTAACCATATGACAAGTTCCAAGTATGGCTACGGCAAGCAGACTATAACCAAGGGCGTATTGGTGTATGTCATGGTTTGATTCTGGAGGACATATTTTCATTCTGTTTTAATGAATGAATTCGTCTGTCAAGTTCTTGTATTTTGCCTTCGGATTCCGATGTTTATCTGAAGTAGTAATGAGAAGCGGTGCTGACTTATTCAACTATGTTGTTCACTGTCGAGTTCAAGTTCGGAGGATTGAAGATAGAATCGTCCTTCCGTCTTCGTATTACTCATTGTGTGAATAAATAGAAAAGTCTGTTGCTTGTAAGACACACCCCTTGTACTAACGTTATTATGCTGGATGTTGTTCATAGTATCGATGTGACGTCGCTTTGCATACTGTGCGAAAAAGTGCAAACTCCGCAGCAAATCGCGTAGCCAAGTATTCGGCGCGTGTAATGCGATCCACACGTCACGGCACGGAATCCCCTTGACGTCACACGGTGTACTCGAACGTGATCAATAGTTTAGCCTCACAGGGAGCCTGTTGTTGTGTAGAGTAAACACTGCATATTTTGTACAAATGAAGAAGTCGTTCTAGTTGGAGCAACGTTTCAAGTCATCTTCATTGCGGAAACGTAGGTGCTCTTTTCAAAGTTACAGCGATGTACAGTGTTTGTATTTGAACCATGTAGTTAGCTTTCAGTTATCACAGGAAGTGGATGCTTATACAGAAAAAAGTCTTCATCTGATGTAAGTGAATTGAACTTCAAATAAAAAGTAGTTTGAAGTTACTCGAGCTTTGCGAAGAGTAGTTTGTAAATGTTCTTGAAGTCCTCTCTTGTGTTTTGTACTGGTAGGTCATCGATTTTGGTAACTTTCCAGAAATGTAATTTAACTGATTAATAAGGTTACTGGTTGAGTAAGTGAGACGTTTAAAGTGACCTTTAAAACGTCGATCAAAGAATCGAATAGCATCTTGCATTTCTTTCATTTTTGATAAGAAGGTATGTTGTGAGTGATGCTGAGTTGACGTAACTAGTAGCCATCATGGCTTCCATGACTGACTCAACCTGGCCAAGTTTATATCTTGGACATTGAACATAAGATGTATAGTAACTTCTATTAAAAGTAGGCTTTGGTTCGTAATAATTTTTCTTCTCACGATGCGATTTGTAGTTTGGTTTTAAAAAGTTGTTTTTCTGTGTGCTAGGAACTTCTTTCTTAGCATTTCTAATAGTTTCGTAGGCCATGAACTTATTCTCGAGAAAGTATAAAAAATCGCTTAGCGGCTGTAACTCTCTATGATCACGTAACTCTTTCATGTAATCCGAGTACGTTGCTATCCAATTTTTGCGCCATAAGATGCACAATAAGAGGATCCCAAGTTGCAGTCTCAATGCCGATATTTGCAAGACCGTTGAGACATTCTACAATAATGTCATGCATCTTCTTAAGATTGTGGTTGTCAGGTTGTTGTATGACTGGCAGATTCAGCATGGTGTTAATGAAAGAAGTGAACTGGAGACGTCGATTGTCATATCGCTGTACAAGTATTTCCCAGCATGACTGATAGTTGTCAGCGCTTATGCTAAGGTGTTGTACTAATTTCTCTGCCTCACCAAGCAGCCTTGTTTTAAGATGTTGCATCTTTTGCGCCTTGTTGATCATTGGATTATTGTGGATAGCTTCCATAAAGATCTTTGAAAGAGATCCAGGAGGTGTAGCTTCCTGCGAACTCTGGAACCTGCATCCTGGGTGCTGACCTTTCATAATGAGTTGTTGACCAGATCTTCGAGTTGATTAATCGCCTTATTTCATCATATTTTCCTTCAATTGCAACAAACATATTGTAGTATTTTAGATTGGAACCTTTTAGTATTGATTCCAATTCCCAGTGTTGTTTGTCTACAATTTCCCACTTTGATTTCAAAATCGCAAGATTATCTTCCAATTCCCATTTCTCATTAGCACCGTCCATATCTATTTTAGACATAACACGATCGAGAGCCTTGAAATTACACTGTTGTTTTTCAAGTAAGGCCGCCACGGATTTATCAGTATCCTCTTCCAGCATCCCAGACATATCGAAGTATAAAGTTTTTGTTCGCGTATTTGTTGAAGTAAGCCCTCCATATTCTCCTTAGTTGATTGGTAGACATCTTTTAGGTTTCCAAATACATCTTCCGTGAAGTAGTTAATGTTTTTATCTTCCAGAGTTTCCAGAAGATGAGCATGACGCGTTTGGAAGTCTTTCCATTGGATTCAAGAGATTCCAGACGTTTGACCAAGTAGTTTTCGGTTTTCCTCTCTTGGCTGTCTTTTCTGTAGTTAGTACACAAAGTCTTGATGCTGTTAAAGCATTCTTGTTGCAGCTTCAGCATCTTGAGTAGTAGTTGATAGAGTTAGTAAGTAGTATTATTGTAGCTCGAGGTAGCTGTCACGTAGTAGACGGTGGCAGCCGAAGAGCAAGGTCGTAGTTCGGCTTAGCGAGCTTACGTCCTTTTTTACGCTATTTGCGCCTTCTCAATCTAACCGGTGAGACCCGCTTGTGGGAGGCCGGTTAAACCGATTCGCTAACGTAAGTCAGGAAAATAAACTCACCAAGTCGTTGGCTCGAAGGACCAGAATGTACGGGGTAATGCTTAGTAGTCCACAAAACGCCGTACAGGATGATAGTAGAAGTAGTAGTAGTAGTTGTGTGAATCCGTTGAAGTGAAAGATTATCAAAGTTAGACGTAATATATTGATATAAGTTAATGTACAAGTCAATTAGATGGCAAATCTTTCCTTTGGTAGTGGCTGATAGCACAGTTGTTAACGGAATGATTTTGAAAGTAATCTTAAGAATAAGGTAAACATTAATAAGGTTACATGCGCGCGCCCAAATGTAGGTTGCAGCGTCAGTTAAAATGTATGTACGATGGCTGGCCCGTACACATATATTTTTCGAAAATTCGAAAATACATTGGTACGTGTCGGGATTTGAACCTCAGCCCTACCGGGAGGGCGACAGTCCACACCACTGAGCCACCGACTCTCTCACATTGCATTCTCTCATCTCACATTGCGTACCCTAATCATAATCTCTGTGCACGCCACTGAAATATGATACTTGACACCGACTTTTCTCGATGATCCTACATTTCCCGAACCGATGGCAGAGTTCTAGAATTGACTTCAACATAGGGTTGTTGCGAACATTCGCATCCGCATCCGCATCCGCAAATGCGAACTTCCGCATAGATTGACATCTGCATCTGCATCCGCATCCGCATTAATCAGTGCGGATGTTAATGCGGATGTGAATATCATGCAAGTAGCTACAAGAAAGAAATTGGGCTAGCCCGGCGATTGCGCGAGCCGTCGCACGTGGAATGACCATGGAAGCGATTAGTAATAGTAGTTATTAGGAGCGACAGTAGGTTTAATATAAAAATAAGTACTTATGTTGTTTGATTACAATAAATGTAAATAATTAAGTTATCATTGTTTAATTCTTTATTATAGATTTTATTTAAATAATAACTTAAACATTCGCATCCGTGGTCAGCCTTCAAAACTCCGCTCCGCATTCGCATCCGTGGATGTCAGCCTTCAAAACTCCGCATCCGCATTTCGCATCCGCGGATGTCAGCCTTCAAAACTCCGCATTCGCATCCGCGGATGTCAGCCTTCAAAACTCCGCATTCGCATCCGCGGATGTGAAAAAATCAGCATCCGCAACATCCGTACTTCAAACAGATTTCTGTTAAATGTTTGAATGAAGAAATTTGAGTTTGAGTAGAGCACTTGAAGCCGTCGGTCCCGACTACCATCTTAGGATGGTAGTCTTTAACACCCACCAATCCACATGAAAAAAAGTTTATTAAAATAATTATTACAATAATTCTCACTCACCAATGATGTTATATATTATATAAAGGTAGATACGCCATCCGTGCCTCAAAAACGAACCGCCTAAGAGAATACAGTTGTAGGCTCTTTGTTTAGTAAATGTACGCTCATTCGAAATATGTATGTGTGCTGTCGCTGCATTCGGAACACTTCTTTCAGTTGTTTTGTGAGCATATCACGAATCTGTACTTTTTACATCGTTCACTCACAATCCCAATAACGTTGGGCCCACGTGGAGGGATATGGCTTAAGCTCCCCATATTCATGCTGTTTGGGATACCTACTTTTATGGGACGTTTAGGGCTGATGATGCTAAGTAAATAATTAAGAAAGATTTTCGACTTGTTCTTGATGTTACTCTGCTAAACAATAATTTTCAGATCTATGTGCAATCGAAATTATATCTAATCTAATTTTTTTATTAACCTAACCTAATTCCAAACTTTGCTGATGAATTCTTATAGATGAAAGTCATTGAGCAATGCGTCCTACCTGCTAATATACGCAGCTAGGACATGGACACTGACTGCGGGATTGGTTCACAAGTTCATAGTCACTCAATACACAATGGAGCGAGCTCAAGGAAAAAATCAGAAATTATATTATCCATAAGTGAACTAGAGTTACCGTGTATCGGTATAAAAAATCTTGCCGGATCAGCAAGTGGCAGTGGGCTGGTCACGTATGTCGCAAAACCGATGGCCGTTGGAGCAGACGAGTTCTGGAGTGGACACCGCGTCTTGGCAAGCGTAGTGTAGTATGTCCGGACCGATGGATGACTTGCGAAAGGTCGCTGGTGGCTGGATGAGAAGAGCGAACCGGGATATCTGGCGCAGAATTGGCGAGAACTATATTCAGCAATGGACTACGACAGGTTGAAAGAAGAGCTCTCAGATCACATGACAGCTATAAAACCTGTCACGTAAAATTCTATACAAAAGTTGTATGTCAACCTTCGATGATAAACTAACTACTTAGATGCCCAATCTCACTCAAAAATCGCGTCAGTTGGACAGAATTTTCATTCATAATCACGTCGGTCGTTTCATGTCATAATGACATAGTAATATGCTCGTGCTTTTGATTTGGTACCCCTTTAATAACGCTTTAAGGTCAAAATTCCCAACCAATCCCGCAGTCAGTGTCCATGTCTCAGCTGCGTATGTTAGTACGGGTAGGGCGCATTCCTCAAAGACTTTTGTCTTCAACCATTGCGGAATTATCGACGTGAAGACCTGACGTAATTTGTCGAAAGCCGCCCAGCCCAACTGAATCCTCCTACTAGCTTCCCTCTCGAAATTGTGCCGGCCAAGTTGGATTGTTTGGCCCAAGTAAACGTATTCTTGCACAACTTCGAGAAGGACGCCATCGACGCATATCGGTTGTGGAATGACATGGTCATTGAACATATAAAACAATTAATATGTTTGTCTAATTGAGTGCTGTAGATGACTGCAGATCGCCTTAGGTTTCGTATCTGTAGAGGCAAATGAGGAAATAAGTGGGAATCATTTAATACGTTGTCAATGTTCCGGGTTGTCTGGACGCACAGGGTATGCACTGCTTATTTGCATATATAGAGTGATGACAACGGGTATCTGATGACTAGTGATGACGCATACCAGCCTCGCAACCATGCCGATGATTGGAGATTATAAAAACACCTGCAAGTTATCAATTATTTTGGTGATTGTTGGCTTAAGAACTTTTAGAGGGGACATCCGAAATATTGAGCTCTCAAAAGAAAATATTTTTGTATACTTTGGTTGACAAACGGACAATAATAATAATGGTTTATACTCTTATTTAATGTACATAGTACTTATGGTGTGAGTTAGATATTAATTATGTTAAGGTAAAGTTTCAGGAGCGTCGGTGGCTCAGTGGTGTGGACTGTCGCCTTCCTACCGGGAGGGCTGAGGTTCAAATCCCGACACGTACCAATGTATTTTCGAATTTTCGAAAAATATATGTACGTTATCCGACGCTCTTACGGTGAAGGAAAACATCGTGAGGAAACCTTCATGCACGCCTGCGAAGAGATTCGAAGGTTGTGTGTGAAGTCGTCCAATCCGCTCTGGGCCCGCGTGGACGACTAAGGCCTAATCACCCTATACGGGTAGGCTCATGCCCCTCGGTGGGGACGTTTAATGAACTGATGATGAAAGTTTCAGCGATATAAATGTAAATCTTAATTGTTAAAATGAACTTGGGAGAGCGAGCCTTTCCCATCACAAGTATCTCTTGATTACTTTCAGGGAAGCTCCGGCGACTGAATTGTGTGTGATTTACTGAAATAAATGCAATTTATTTTTTTATTTATTATAGTTTTTGTACAAAGTTCTTACACCATTCATACACACAAGAAAAGCGTGACATCATAATTAATATGACGTCTTTTGATTAAAGCGTTTTTGAGAAAATCCTCTATAATTATTATAAAATCAACATATTTCGGTGAGCCTACCTGTAGAGGGTGTATAGGCCTTAGTACATCCACGCGGGCCCAGTGCGGATTGGCCGACTTCATGCACAAACTTTGATTCTCCACGCAGGCGTGCGCAGGTTTCCTTATGATGTTTTCCTACACCGTAAAAGCGTAGGATAAACGTACATATAATTTCGAAAATTCGAAATGACATTGGCACGTGGCGGGATTTGAACCTGCACTGATTGGAAGGCAACAGTCCATACCAATGATCCACCGACACTATGGTAGGTTGAACATAACATTTTACGATTTAACCATTGAATAATTCTAATCTTTTCCAACTCTATGTTGCGTTTTATCGCATTATCTCCTGATAATTTGGGCTTTGATATAATTACGTTAGTTTGTGCTCAGAGTTTTGGTGGAGTGACCTTTGTCAACGTAAAAATGGTGAAAAACTATTTGTTGATAATAGGTAAGTGAGAACAATTATTTTTTTCTATTTATTTGGAACAAAAAACAATTACATTAAACTTCATTAAATGAATACCCTTTTTATTTTTTAACTAACGAATTTTTGAATGTTATTGGTGTACAGGACGGTCAGAACGCTCACTTGATGGTAAGTGATATGCCTGACCATGACAGAGCGGCACTTTAGGAGACAACAACTGATAGATATTATTCTCCGTCAATGCCACACTACGCCCAACACAAGAGACCACAAATGTTAGGTCTCTCATACCCGGTAATTTCACTAGCTACAATGCCCTTACCCCGAAACACAAAAGTGCATAACACTCCTGATTTAACGGGACGATACCTGGTACTGCGGTGGTACCTACCTAGACGACTCAGTACCGAGTCTACCACCTTGTAGGATGTTTGCCGCTGATGGCCTGAACAGCATCGCCGGGCTTTGAAAGCGCAGAGGATTCTCAGCTGTAATTATTTACTTACAAATTAAGTCCAAGGCCGTTCCCAACCGGGACTTGAACCTCGGCCTTTGTTGGTAGGGCTAAATAACCTAGTATAATAATTTTAAGGGACTAAAACTGTTTGATTTCCCGCGTAATAGTGCCGCTATTAAAAATAATGATACCCAATAAAAAATATTTCAATTAATAATTTTTTTTCAAGCATCAAAATTCATATTTTTATTAGTTTAGTATTTTAATTGTTATTTATTGTATTTTTGTATATTTTTTGACGTTCATAAGTGCTTTTTGTAAGCCTAATTTGAAATAAATAGATTTTGACTTTTTTTGACTTTGAATAACGCAACTTTATTGTTGGTTACAAGTAAAAAGTCCGCAAACCAACTCCAAAATAGGAGATTCTTCGTTTGATCTATCAGTATGTATATATGTATGTTTGTCCGCGATTATCTCGTGTTCGCCTGAAGCTATTTCGATGCTGCTTTTGGTAAAGTATTTGTTACATCCAGGAGAAGGTATTAGCGCTTAATTCGCTTTCTGACTTGAATATTGCGAAATGCTCCATACAAACTTTCACCCCCCATTTTAGAGAAGTGAGGAGTTAGGAAGAGACAGAAAGTAGCCTATGTCACTCTTCATTCCTTCAACTGTCTTCACTTAAAATATCCCTTTCCGTTTTGTTGTGAAAGACGAACAAATAGACACATCTTTACGAATATGTATTAAATATAAATTAAAATGGAGTGTCGGTTTGTAATATCTAAATAACCATTTATTTATTCATGCGTACAAATATATAGGTATAGGATATATACGCCAAAACAACCATTTTTTTTTGTGTATTCCGGGTAATCTCTAAAACGGCTGGATGGATTTTGACGGAACTTTGTTTTGGTAGGTAGCTGATGTAATAAGAAAAAACACAGGCTACTTTATATAAACAAAACTTTTTTTTGGAAACATAAAGCAATATTTAACCGTCGTATGACTACACGAAGCGGTTATAGGTTATATTTTACTGCGGGAGGATATCTTTTAACGCGATAAATACCGCGAGGAACAGTTTGTTTATAATTTTAGTATGGATGTGTTTTTCTGCTCAATCATGAAAATGAAAAATGAAAAGCGTTTATTGAGTTTAGGTCCTTACAGAACACTTATGAATATCAAATGAAGCTACCACTGGTTCGGGAGGTAGTTTTCCACTGAGAACAATCCAGTAAGAAACTCAGTAGTTACTCTTTTCAAAAAACTTGTGTTTAGTACAGAATCATTTTTATCAAAATAATTATATAAAGCAAATTATAACCTAGTAATAAAAATTATCACCCTATACGGGTACGGGTAGGCTCGTGCTCCTCGGTGGGGACGTTTAATGAGCTGATGATGATGAATAAAAATTAAACTTACAAAAAAAGCAAATAAACAATATAATAATAATAACTTATTAAAGAAAATAATATTAACTTTTTCTATCATATTAAGTCTTGTAAAAATATAATAATCTACAAAGTACTATTAAGCAGTTAAGTATTATAAAATCTAAATAGATTATAACAAAAAAAACCAAAGTAGTGCAGGCGTGGAGATCAACATGTCCATGAGTTTTATCCATTATATAATCTTCGATACTGTAGTATGCTTTTTTATTCAAATCGACTGTACATGAACTTATTAAACAGGTGCAATATGCCTCCTCCAAGTGCACCCTGCACTCAGCTTCGCTTGGTGCACATCGGATCCAGACTGCGCTGGATTATCTGGTGGGTTCTGCGACCAGGGTCTGTGCGTGTGTCCGCCTGGACAGCAGCCAGTGGCTGGAGCTTCAAGGTGTGAGGATGGTGAGTTTATATCTATTTTTTTATGTCAAAGTGAACGGGACGCCCAGCTCGCACACCTGGTGTTAAATGTAGTCCCAGTTTCCCCCGAAATTTAATCTAATTTATTTTTCCATTTACTTTACCATGGACAATAATGAAATTAACTTGGACATATACCAGCAATATTAGCATAGCAATGGCAAGAGCGTGGCTCAATGGTGTAGACTGTTGCCCTACTACCGGGATGGCTGAGGTTCAAATCTCGCCACGTACCAATGTGTTTTCGAATTTTCGAAATTATATGTACGTTATCCGACACTCTTACGGTGAAGGAAAACATCGTGAGGAAACCTGCGCATGCCTGCGAAGACATTCAGAGGTTGTGCGTGAAGTCCTCCAACCCTCATTGGGCCCGCGTGGATGACTAAGGCCTAATCACCCTATACGGGTAGGCTCGTGCCCCTCGGTGGGGACGTTTAATGAGCTAATGATGATGACATTTTACTATGGACAATAATGAAATTAACTTGAGAATATTACAACAACGATAAACAAAGTAAAGCGTCGGTGGCTCAGTGGTGTGGACTGTCGCCTTCCTACCGGGAGGGCTCAGGTTCAAATCCCGACACGTACCAATGTATTTTCGAAAAATATATGTACGTTATCCGACGCTCTTACGGTGAAGGAAAACATCGTGAGGAAACCTTCATGCACGCCTGCGAAGAGATTCCAAGGTTGTGTGTGAAGTCGTCCAATCCGCACTGGGCCCGCGTGGACGACTAAGGCCTAATCACCCTATACGGGTAGGCTCGTGCCCCTCGGTGGGGACGTTTAATGAGCTGATGATGTGTATGTGTGATGTGATAAACAAAGTATGGGAAGCTTCGATCTGTAATCAACAATTATACTTATAAAAATGTATAGCATATTGTAACATGCAATGATTAGTCAAAATGATTTATTTAAAATCTTTTTTCACTAGAACCTCTTAGACATTTATGGTCTCCTAGTATTTTTGGATGGTTTTCATTCAAACAAATAATAATTAACCAATTAAAAAATAATTAATGTTTTCAGAACATTCAACAATCTTAAGACGGATTTCATGTTACCTATGATTTGTATAGTATATATTAATTTATTTACGTGTACTTACCTTTAGTATTTATTTATTTATTTTCAAGGGAAACATACATAAGTTTGGTTAATATAAATCACACAAAGTAAAAATACACAGAACAATAAAGTTTCCACAGATACATAATTCAAATAATCCAAATGTGAGCTCAAGAAGAATACTACAAATCCCCTATACAAGTGTAAATAAATATACAAATATACACTCATTAGAAATTGCGAAGTAGCTATGCATCTTCTACAAAATTTTCATTAGCCATTTTCCTTTTAAATTCTATGACATAGCAAAATACAATATGAAAATAAGTATTGTAAGACTACATGCACGAGTAATAAAATTATTCCTACCATACTCAGTTCGCATAATCCTATTATAAAATAAAAATTTGTTTCTTGCACTTATCCTTTGGCATCTAAAATTAATCAATCTTAATTAAACTTAAATCGCTCCATTATGTATTATTTTATACAAAAACATTTGATCTCTGAATATTCGACGAGATTTTAAATCCGAGTTTAGTCTATACAAGGTGACCGGGTGATCTGTAATGAAGATGTTTAAGAATTTTTTTATGGATTCTTTCAATTGATTGTGCATAGATATTCTAGTTAGGATTCCAAACTGTGGAACAATATTCTAGCAATGTGCGGACTAAAGAATTATATAGCAAAGTTGAAGGTTTCTAAAGTCTTTAGTGACTCGTAACATAAATCCAAGCATCTTGTAGGCTTTGTCAACTACTTTTTCAATATGAGGTTTAAACATTAATTTCTGATCCAGCTGCACCCCGAGATCCCTCAGCTCGGTAACTCGACATATTGACGTATCATTTATTTTGTAGTCAAATTCAATAATGTTTTTTTCCTACTGAATGTTATAACGTTGCACTTATTAATGTTTAAAAATAATTGATTTCTAAAGCAGTATGCGTTTAGCCTGTTAATATCTTCTTGTAATTTAATGGACACAATCAGATTAGTTTTTTATAATTTTAAAGATTTTCTTATCATCAGCAAACAAAAGTATATTCGAATGCTTGAATTCTAAAATAACATCATTTATATAAATATTAAATAACAGAGGACCGAGATGGGATCCCTGGGGAACACCAGAAGAAATGGGCAAGAATGAGGAGCAATAGCCTTTAACTGCTACAGCTTGAGTGCAGTCACGCAGATAAGACTCAAGCCAGCGCAAGAGGTCGCCGTGTATACCGATGTGCTCTAATTTTTTTAAGAGGATGTTATGGGATATTTTATCAAACGCTTTAGAATAATCGGTGTACACGGCGTCCACCATGTCCGGTTTATTAAACTCCCACCATTAAAGTTGCCAACTGGCACAAAACGAACTATATAAGATTCTTTATGTCTGTCTGTCTGTCCGTCCGTATGTCACACGCTTTCTTCTCCGAAACTATTCGCAATACACTGTTCAAACTTTGTAAATATATGTATTATATAGGGTTTTGATAAGAACGTGAAAAAAATATTTTTTTGGGTTCTTCATACATAGAACTGAAACTCAAAATTTATTTTATCCGAACCACAATGTGTACGTCTTACAAAATGAAATTGAGATTTCTTATATCATTTTTTATTAATTGAAAAGTTTGCGCGAGAACACTTCCAAAGTGAAAGTCAAAATCCATTTATTCAGACTAGGCTTACAAAAAGCACTTATGAATGTCAAAAATAATACAAAAAATACAATAAAAAACATTTGAAATACCAAAGTATAGCGCTGAAATGAATTTTGATACTTAGAAAAAAGCGCAATAAAATTGGAAAATGTGTCCCCCTTCGTAAATATGGCATTTTTCCTCGCGGGATTCGAACATCGGAGGCAATAATACGTATCTAGCATAAACATAACATAAGTATTTTGTGTTATTTATCTTAATACTCGTAATATCACTTTGATTTCAGCTCCCTCCTACTTCATGTCGAAATGCTTTGAGGACTTCCAGTGTTCCCATTTGGTGACGACATTTGAGTGCCGAAGGGCGAATATTTCAGCGGAAGGTAAGTATTGAAAGCATAAATAGATTTGCCTCATATTTTGGAGAAATACTTTGAATCACGAGTAGGTTCTTTAAAAAAATACCTGTATAACTATTAAGACACTATAAAGTGTTTTTCACTTTTTAGTATGGGTTTTTAGTATGTATTAGGTGAACACCTTTTTTAACGATTTAGCCCGAATTTTACTGTCTTGAAAATAATACCAAATTATGATTTTTCGACATGCTAACACTTAGAATATGTATAACTATTATTGGTACCCTAAGTGCTAACAAGTACTTTTTTGGTATTTCATCGGTCATGGCGACGTTTTTTTGAACGCTCTAAAAAACGGCTTCATTACATGATTATTTTTTAGAACAGAAAATCTTTCGATGCTCAATTTAGCGCTATTTAACTACTCTTAAAAGCCCTTTTAGTCACTCAACGCGCAATGGAGCGAGCTATGCTCGGGGTCTCTCTTAGGGATAAGATCAGAAATGATTTAATCCGTAAGAGAACTAAAGTTACTAGTGGGCTGGTCACGTATGTCGCAGAACCGATGGCCGTTGGAGCAGACGAGTTCTGGAGTGGAGACCGCGTCTCGGCAAGCGTAGCGTAGGACGCCCTCCGGCCCGATGGACCGACGACTTGCGAAAGGTCGCTGGTGGAGGCTGGATGAGGAAAGCGGAGGACCGGGATATTTGGCGCGAAATGGGGGAGACCTATGTCCAGCAGTGGACTGCGATAGGTTGAATAGGAAAGCCCTTTTACTAAAACTTTGGCAGTACTGACACTTTAGCATTGGTGTATTTAAAAAAGTAGAAGATAAACGACCCAGTACCAACAAGGGTTCTCTCAGGGACCGCTGACTAAATAAAACCTTGTTTCAGCAGGCAACTGTTTCTGTTCACCTGGCAGTCATTATTTCCGAGGTCGTTGCTGGCTCGACGTGGAAATGGGTCAGAACTGCACAAGAGACGAACAGTGCATGGGAGTCCTAAGGGATCCATTCAGCATGAGCTGTAAGGGGACGTGTGAGTGTGCCGATGGATATTACCTGAGGCAGAGGGGAGAATGCCGAAGGATTGGAGCAGGTATGTATGGAGATTAGCAGAGTTTAGATTAAGGTGGCGGGTAGCAGATATATTATATTTTTTTTATTTATACACAAAGAACAATAATTACTGCCAAACTGTACGATAGTTTTCCGGCAGTAGTTCTCGTACATGAGTTGACAGTATGATCTGAACTAATATTCAATTATAGTATAATTTTATATCTAATCTAACTATAATAGATTCAAAAATCATAAATCTAGTGTTAGCCTAGTTGATTAATCGATACAATTCCATTCATACACTGTTTATAGCCATTTTGATTACTTTTAGTCTTTACGATAGTTAATAAATGCCTAAGGACACGAAGATAAGTAGTACCTTCTCAGTAGACCTATGAGTTGATTTTACCTCAGTGCTGTTTGCGATAAAACATGAGACAACTCATTGGTAAAAACCGATGTCTTGAATAGACTCAAGGTTGCTCAGCGTGCTATGGAGAGGGCTATGTTAGGTGTCTCCCTACGCGATAAAATCCGAAACGAGGATATCCGTAGGAGAACTAGGGTGACCGACATAGCCCAGAGGATTAGCAAGTTGAAGTGGCAGTGGGCAGGGCACATAGTGCGTAGAACCGATGGCCGATGGGGCTGAAAGGTTCTCGAGTGGCGTCCACGTAACGGCAGCGAAGCGTAGGCCGACCCCCAACCAGATGACGGTGATCAGGTTAAGGTGGCGGGTAGCAGATGGATGTCAACTGCAGGATCGGTCCGGTGGAAATCATTAGGGGGCCTTTGTTCACGCAGTGGACTATTAGCTGTAAGTGATGATGATGTCAGCAAAGATCTTGTCCAATCCGAGGTTTCAAGTACAATATTTTAAATAATTTAATTTTTTTATAATTTCGTGGATTCACCTTAAGAAGGCAGAAGGAGTAAAAGAGCTTGTATGAAAATATTGATGGATGTGAAATGACGCTAGGAAGTATGTCAGAGCCCGCAAAGTGCCTTCCATCATCTCGGCCTACCCCTCTGGGACAAGGCGTGAGCTATTATTTATTTTCATAACACGATACATAGTTCGCTACATATTCATTGTATTCTTACTTACTTGGACTATACGTGACTATGTATATAAATATTTATCCGTCTGTCTGTCTCTTTCTCTCGGGTAATCTCTGAAACGGATTTGGACGGGTCTTTTTTGGTTGGTAGCTGATGTAACAAGCAAAAACATAGGATAAGTACATTATTAGAAACCCTTTTTTTTGAAAAGATAAACAGTGTTTATCTCAAAAATAAATACCGCGATAATAAATAATTTCCATTCCAGCGGTCGGTGATGGCTGTGTGTTGAACGAAGATTGCCGATTCGATGGAGGCGCTTGTAATAAAGCTACTTTCCAATGTTATAATTCCTGTAAGTACCCACTTCATTAAATATTTAAAGTCTTTTTTTATGTTACTACGTGTACAGGAAGGTAACCTCACCTGATGGTAAGTGATACACCTGACCGTAACAGAGCGGCCTTGATTGAGACCAACAACTGATAGACAGTTATTATTCTCCATCGCCGCACTGCGCCCGACACCCGAGTCAACAGATGTTAGGTCACATACCCGGTTGTTTCACTAGCTATAATGCCCTCATCCCCAAACAAAAGTGCAAAGCACATCTATTTTTCGGGACGAAAACTGGCACTGCGGTGGTACCTACTTAGAAGACTCAGTACCGAAAGACTTGTACAGAAAGGGCACTGTAGCTAGTGAAATTGCCGCGTATAAGAGACTACCATCTGTTGTCTCGGGTAACGGGTGCAGTGCGGCATTGAATAATAACTGTCTATCAGTTGTTGGTCTTCTTCAATGCCGCTCTGTCATGGTCAGGCGTATCAATTACCATCAGGTGAGTGTCCGTAATATCCTATACACTTATAACATGAAAAAAGTTCGAAGCACTCTCACTATTTTCTCCGCATACTCTGTGAACTGTTCCGACTTACGCATTGCCAAAAAGATGTTCAAAACTTATCTTTTTTACAGCGGAGTCTTTGACATTTGAAGCGGGAGCAGCAGAATTTTCACAAGTAGAAGAACACGTCATCTATGCTGAAGGGAGCTACCGTTCTGCCTGTAATACTTCTGCGGACTGCTCAGCACCTTTTCAGTGCAATCGACTCGGAGTTTGCACATGTCCCATGGGATACTATCCTAATGCAGCATTTGACGCTTGCTTTGCTGGTAAGAAGCAATGATATTCTGTATATATAAAGGTAGATACGTCATCCGTGCCTCAAAAATGAACCGTCAAAGAGAATACAGACGTAGGCTCTTTGTTGAGGTAAATGTATGCTCATTGGAAATATGTGTATGTGTGCTGTCGCTGCATTTTGAACACTTTTTTTTCTGTTGTTTTGTGAGTATATCACGAATCTATACTTTTTAAACCATTGGTAAGAAGCTCTTGTATTGTTTTGTGCTCCTATAATTTTCACCTCCTACTATTTTTCATTTTTATGCCAAAAGGGAACGGGACGGTCAGTGCGCTCACCTGGTGGTAAGTGATACGCCTGACCATTAAAGAAATATTGAAGGTGGTAGTCATTATTTTTCCGTCAACACTGCTCTTCGTCCGTCACCCGAAACGCCAGAGATGTCAGGTTACAGCAACATACGGCTGACATTTTGGGAAAACATTTTATGTATGCCTGTCTGTCCGGACTTTTTTATACATCCATGATTACACCTTAATTTGAACATAGACGCCACATTCATTTCATCATCATCATCGTAACAGCCTATAACGTCCACTGCTGAATGAAGGCCTTCTCTAATGATTTCCACGCGGACAGATCCTTAGCAGTTGATATCCATCCACCCACAACCTTCATCATCCGTCCATCTGGTTTGGGGCCAGCCTACGCTTCGTTTCCCGTTACGCGGACGCCACTTGAGAACCTTCGCGCCCCATCGGCCATCGGTTCTACGCACTATTTGCCCTGCTCACTGCCACTTACTTATTAAGGATAAGTGAAAGATTTACATTACTTTGAATTATTTATCGTTTTATTTATTTCCCAGAGCTGGGATCGCCGGTAACAAACACCAGCCAGTGCGTGGGATTGTTCACGCAAGTCAGGGACGGTTTGTGCTCATGCCAGGCCAACTTTTATTTCAACGAGGATATGAGATCTTGTGTAAAACGTAAGTAATTTAAATAAATAAAAATAAATAATAAATATCCACTGACATTCACACAGCGCCATCTAGCCGCAAGCGTGAAGCTTGTATTATGGGTACTTAACAACCATTTAACAACGCGTGTGTGTTGACGCCGCGTGTCGCGTGATCTGGGCGCTTTTACGAGTAGGTTTAGTCCGAGAGCCGGCCATATAAATGTCCTATGGATCAGATGCATGAAAATTTTTTTTAAAATAGTCTGAGAAACCATAGAACTAAAGGTCGACACCCCTGAAAATGCTTGATTTTGTCCGCATGCAAAATTATGACCTCACTTCCGGTTGTTATCCTACACTTTGTATTATAGCTCCTAAGATCCATGAAAAAAAATAACGGGAAAATAAAGTAAAACTGAGTTTTCAAAGGTCAAACACACAAACAAACTCAATACCTTCACGAACGTGAGTCGACCACATTGCTCTTTGAATGTGGTTTTATACTTTTCACACTTCAACTTTTATTCTTATAACACGGGTAATACCGTGGGGGTAATAGCGTCGGTGGCTCAATGTGTGGACTGTCGCCCTCCTACCGGGAGAGTTGAGGTTCAAATCCCGCCACGTACCAATGTATTTTTTAATTATCGAAAAATATATGTACGTTATCCGACGCTCTTACGGTGAAGGAAACATACGCACGCCTGCGAAGAGATTCAAAGGTTGTGCGTGAAGTCGTCCAACCTGCACTGGGCCAACGTGGACGACTACGGCCTAATCACCTTATACGGGTAGGCTCGTGCGGTGGGGACGTTTAATGAGCTGATGATGATGATGATGAATACCGCGGGGAACAGCCATAGTTTAATACAATTTCAAAAATATCCTGTTTTTTTTTGCCACAGCTGCTCGTACGCTGAACGACGCATGTCTCAATAATGAGAACTGTCATACGTTTGGAGCGAACGCAGTCTGTGGTCCACCGCAACAGTGGGGCTTAAGGAGCTGTCAGTGTAACAATCTTACTGTATGGGATGAAAACAGGTCAATGTGTCGACTGATTTCTGGTAAGAAAATAAATAAATATCCACTGACATTCACACAACGCCATCTAGCCCCAAGTTAAGCGTGAATTATGTATTTCGAAATAATTGGTAAAATCATACTAAATACTGTAACATACATATTATACATAGAAAACACCAAGACCAATACATACATGCACACAAATGATTGTGCTGCCCAAGGATCGAACCCAGAACCTTATATACCTACTTTTTTGTCAGTACATTTCTTTTATGCCATATAGTGACACGGTCAGATCCCTCACCTACGTGTCCCTCACGAACTTTCTTAACTGCATTTTCAGGACTGACATTTTAATATTTATTGAAATATCAACACAATAGTGTTGGACTTATTATGAAATTTTGAATTATTTAAACTATTTAATCTTGACGTATTATTTCATACATTTGTACGTCTTTCAGAGGCAAGACATAACGACACTATGACAGTTGTTCCACCTTGATGCTATTTAACAAAAACTGTTTAACAAAAAAACTGGTTTGATTTGGTCTCTTTTCCTCCTCAGGGATTGGTGAGACGTGCGAGCAGGACAGCGATTGCTTAGCTGGTCAGCAGCAGATCCTGTGCGTAACGAATGCCCAAGGGCAAGGCGTATGCCAGTGCCCTCAAGGTCTGACGCCGCAGGACGGATTGTGTTTGGCATCGGGCTTAGGTATGCTATTACTATATACTTTTACAAGCTTTTATTTAACTTTTATTATTTAGTTATTTGTTACTAGCGACCCGCCCATGCTTCGCACGGTCAATGGTGATATCCATAATCAATGATATTCTGTATATAGATAGGTAGATACGCCATCCGTGCCTCAAAAACGAACCGCCGAGAGTACAGTTTGTACTCTTTTGTTTAGGTAAATGTGTTCAAATTCGAAATATGTGTATGTGTGCTGTCACTGCATTCGGAACACTTTTTTCGATTGTTTTGTGAGCATATCACGAATCCATACTGTTTTACATCATTGTTCATAATAGGCACGCCCCCGCCTGCCCGCAAACGCTACGTAACACAATTTTAATCTGTAATATCTTCGAAAATATTCATTTAAATCATACGCTGTAAAGGGTCATATAGATATATATTCAATAAAGAATTTATTTAAGGTATTTAATTGGATAAGGATTAATGCTGTATTGGTTAAAATCGCTTCGAAAATTTGCCATTATTTGTTGTAGAAAGTAAATAAAAACATGTTATTGTGGGATCTCCTAAGAGATAGACATATACCGTCGCGGAGTTTTCTGTACCTTTTCAATGTGTATAATACTTAGTATATTATTTTCATAAATCACGATCAACGTTGATTCTCGTTTTAGAATATAGGCCTAAATTTGCAATGTCCTCCTTTAGCCACTTAAATAACTATGATAAAATATAAATTTATTTCTTTACAGGTTTGGGCACTGCTTGTCAGTCATCATCAGAGTGCAATGGCACCTTGAACAGCTGGTGTCAAAGTGGGGTGTGTTCTTGCAACGCGGGCTACTTACCTCTCGGCGACTTATGTGTGCCTGGTAAGCGAACATTTATTTTAACTGTCCTTTTACCAAGTCTCTCTTTCAACCAATGATATTCTGTATAGGTAATACGCCATCAAAACGAACCGCCAAAGAGAATACAGTTTGTAGGCTCTTTGTTTAGGTAAATGTACGCTCATCCGAAATATGTGTATGTGTGCTGTCACTGTATTCGGAACACTTTTTTCGATTGTTTTGTGAGCATATCACGAATCTATACTTTTTACGTCATTGCTTTAAAGTATCGTAGTTCACTGGTGGACATTGGTTTCCCCTTTTTAGTCCAGATATCCCGGTCTTCCACTTTCACTAGGGAGTGATGCTTGTCCGATATGTTTTAAATCGGTGCACGAGTTCAAAAAATCGGAATATAAAGGTACGTTTCGGGACAGTTAACAAAAATGTGATTTGCTCTATGTGTGCTGTTTTGAATTTGATAGTGATGTAATTTGAAATTAAGAGCGTCGGTGGCTCAATGGTGTGGACTGTCGCCTTCCTACCGGGAGGGCTGAGGTTCAATCCCGACACGTGCTGTGTTTTCGAATTTTCTAAAATATATGTACGTTATCCGACGCTCTTACGGTGAAGGAAAACATCGTGAGGAAACCTTCATGCACGCGTCTGCAAAGAGATTCGAAGTCGTGTTTGAAGTCGTCCAATTCGCACTGGGCCCGCGTGGACGACTAAGCCTAATCACCTATACGGGTAGGCTCGTGCCCTCGGTGGGACGTTTAATGAGCTGATGATTATGTAATTAGAAAATTCGAAAGCACAATGTTACGTGGCGGATTTGAACCTCAGCCCTCCCTGTAGGAGGGCAACAGTCCACACCATTGAGCCACCGACGCTCTCGTACATATTACAGGACAAAAGCTTAATTTGGACTAGATGGCACTGTGTGAATGTCAGTAGATATCTATTTCTAAATACCAATGACTTTCTTCCGCAGGTATCGGGGGCAACTGTGGCAGTGACTCTGATTGTGTGACAGAGGGCGCTGCTTGTGGTGATGATAAGAAATGCAGATGTGATCATCAACACGTGGAATATGACGACCAGTGTTGGCCAGGTAAAATGACAATACGCCTTTAGTGTCTCACTGCATGGCGTAATCCAAAACAAACTCATTTTATTCGCACAAATGTTTGTACTGAATGTTTGAATCGAACCAGGAACTCCTTGGTGTAGCAACTGACGTTCAATACTCCAATTTCTTATGATTAACAAATAAAAGACCAAACCAGAATGAAGTTATAGGATAATGAGAATTTATATATCTTATATTTAAAATATTATATACTCTGATATACACATACATAATAAAGATTTGTTATAAGGACGACGATTATGTAATTTTCCTTTATTTTCATCATCATCATCCAGGTCATTATACGTCCCACCGAGGTCCCGAGCCTACCCGTACGCGGGTGTATGGCCTTAGTCGTCCACGCGGCCAGTGCGGTTGGACGACTTCACGCACAACCTTTGAATCTCTTCGCACGTGCGCAGGTCTCCTCACGATGTTTTCCTTCACCGTAAGAGCGTCAGTTAAACGTACATATAATTCGAAAGTTATGGCACGGCGGGATTTGAATCTCACCTTCCAGATCGGAAGGCAACAAGCCACCGACGCTCTTACTTCTTCAAAAAATTAAAGAGCTCGTGTGTTATGTCCTCTTCAATGAGAAAGGGCAGCTTAATGTTTTTATTATCAAATTACCCAATAAAAATGTAAAAAAAAATAAAACTGTCAAATCGGGTTAAAGTAAAACATTTTTCTGCTCCCTGGTTATCTGATGATTTGAAGTAATTAAGAAATAAGAAGAACGCTGCCAAAACTCGTTATAAGATAAACCCATCTGATAGAAACCGCGACAAATACAAGCTGTTGAGGAATCGCTGCAATAGGTTGTGTAGGGACGCTCAACGACGCCACATTCATGAATCTATTGAGAATGGCAACCCTTTCAAGGTCTGTTTTCTGAAATCATTGGGAGTTGGAAGATCTCGTAGTGAATACGTCCCAAAAGATGTAAATATTGATTCTTTGAATGACCACTTCTGTTCTTCTGCTTTCAATAGTTCCAAAAGCTAACACGTTACATGAACTCTCTTGCCTTCCAACTCCTGATTGCTCTCGCTTTGTTTTTAGTCAAGTATCCGACTGTGATGTTAAGAGGAACATTTTGGGTGTTGTGTCGAGTGCCGTCGGTAATGATAGCGTTAGTCGTGGTATGATCATCCCACTTCTCGATATCCTTTGTCCTATTATTTCCCATATATTTAACCACTCTCTCCTCTCCAGTTCCTTTCCTACTATATGAAAGGATGCTCAAATTATACCTCTTCCAAAAAAACCTCACCCTGTTTCTTTATCAGAGTACCGCCCTATATCCATTCTTCCTTTCCTGGCTAAAGTTCTTGAGAGAATTGTTTATCAGCTTAGTCTTTTTTGTCAAAACATAATCTCTTAATCCCTCCAATCTGGTTTCCGTCCTGGTCATAGTACGACAACAGCTTTAGTAAAGATTACTGACGATATACGGCGTGGCATGGATAGTAGAAGTTTGACGGTGTTAGTGTTGCTGGATTTTAGTAACGCATTTAATACGGTAGACTTTGAAATACTTCTTGGACTATTACGTACTCTTAACATATCTCCTGCGGTGCTTGACTGGTTTCACTGTTACTTGCACGGACGCCAGCAACGCATTCGTGTTGAAGATTCGTTCTGTGTGCGTGCTATTCCTGCTGGTGTTCCGCAAGGTGCGTCTTTTCCCCTCTTCTTTTTTCAATTTTATTAACAGTATACTTTTAATCTCTCTTCTTTCTACCACCTATATGCAGACGATCTTCAAATTTACTCACAGGTGGCCCTAATGATATTCACTTGTCGTGCAGACATCAATGAGAGCCGAGGAAATTATGCTTCAGCAATTCAGCATCGACTACGTAATTCTTACAATTCCTACCAAAAATGTTCAACTCTGTTACCCTATCCTCGATTACGCTACTGTTGCTACCAGACATTAGTGAAACATTTCTTAACAAACTTGAGCGCTTCAAAATTTTTTGTATACGTATTATTTTCGGCCTATGTAAATACGACCATGTCTCTCAATTCCGTGGCAATAAATTGGTTACCTATACGTCGTCGTCGTGATCTTCACATTATATCTCTTCTTTACTCAATTTATATAATCCTTATTCTCCACTAAACATCAGTTTATTTCCTACCAACCACTAAAAGTGTGAAATCCTCGTTCTTGCCGAAACTTCATCTTAGCGTTCCTTCTCATTCTTCAAGTTATTTTCTAAATCCTGTTGTCCGCTCAATCCGCCTTGATTCATTACCTATACGCAATTCTCAATCTCTATTATTTTAAGTCTCGCGTCAAAACCCATTTTCTGTCACTTCGTTGACTCGACCTTTTTACTCTTTGAATAATATACTTATCATATCACTAGTATATGTATAAATATATGTATGTAAGTGTGTGTGTATATATTTAACAATATATTTATTTAATTATATATGTATATACATATAATTAATTACATATATATTTTTTTTATCTTACTATCATTCTTGCTTTGATTTTGCACATTTAACTCATTTTTTACAATTTTTAAAAGTATTTCCTCCCATGAAGGTTGTCTGGAAGAGATTGCTTTATAGCGATAAGACCGCCTTAATTGTACTTTAAATTTGGTTCTTTATTTATCATGTTATTTTTTATTATTTTCTGTGCAATAAAGATTACTATTATTATTATTATCGGGCTCTACTCAGCGGCTTAAGATATAAGAATTAGCCACGAAGTTTTTCTTAGTCTAAGGCACCATACCTAACCTTGCTATTTATTCTCTTACAGTATCCTCAGGGTACGGAGCCAACTGTACCGTATCAGCGCAATGCGAAGCCGTGATTGGTGCAACCAGCCATTGCGCTGATGGCAGCGTGCTGTATGCCGGTCACCATTACAACGATGGCGGTGTGGCAGCAGACAGGTAATCTTAGGGAAGATTCCTACCTATTTATAAATATGCTTTTGGTGTAACTGTGTGGATGTATATGTGTGAATGTTTACGTGCTTGAGAGTGTGAATACGGTGAACTTGTGTGTGTGTATTTTATTTATTTGTATGCGTCCGTGCGTGTGTGTGAGTCTATACTCTCACACACACACACACATATATGATATTATGTGATGTACAAATACACGTACGTACGTTTGTGTGCGTGTACACATACGACCGTATGTATGCGTGTGTGTATGTGTGTGTGTAAGCGTGTGTGCGCACGCGTGTATGTATGTGCATGCGTACGCGCATCATGTGCGTGCTTAAGTGCGTGCGTATGCCTGGGTGTTTCCACATCCAAAGTATGAAATATTTGTATATATATTATTAAAATGGTTTTCTACAGGTCTTTTCGAGAGTTGCAGCCGGAGCAGTCAGTGCTACTTGGCCGGTCGCAATGACAGGGTGCACTGTAGGAACTCATTGTGTCAATGCACTTTCGACTTCCCATACTCGGAGAGTTTGGGGACTTGTTGTAAGTATACGAACATTTTATTATCAGCCTGTAATGTTTTACTGCAGTGACAGTTCTTCTCACAAAGCATGGCTTTGGGAAGTTTGGGTTATGGTATAGGAGGGAGGTACTAGGAGAACAAAATTATATATAAATATATCCAGTGACATTCACCACAGCGCATCTAGCCCCAGTAAAGCGTGAAGCTGTATTATGGGTACTAAACAACTTACTACTTTACATTACATACTTTTATACATTGTTTTTGTTACATACATATTATACCATAAATATACATAGAAAATACCGAGACCATTACAAACAGACATGTTCCTGCCATAGATTTGTTCTGCACACAAATGTTTGTACTGACCGAGGATCGAACCGGAACTCTTGGTGTTGCAATTATCGTCTCAACCGACACAAATGGGTTGTCATTTGGATAGGTCATTTTTTGCAGGTATCGTTGATGTAAAAAGGAAACTGTATTGGTTTGCTATTTTATATTAGAAAAATAAAGAAATGTTTACGTTCACTGTAACGAAGCGATTGTAGGTTGTGTTTTAAGGAGAATATCTTATACGTGGGTAAAAAAATAGTCTAAGACAGTTAATTTTATTTTTTCTTCTTGTTTCAGCGTCATCATCGTCGCCATCATTGGAAGCGCGTTCCTCGTTATCGTATCTTTTATAGTACACTCTCAAGATAAATTTAAATTTTATATTTATTTAACATTACTATTTTATTTTAATAAGCATTTATTTCAACAGTGTGGATACTCTTGTGACTTGTACATAGAATATAATAATAAATGCAATTATAGCTTTAAAATCGTGTTTCATTTCGTTACGAAATAAAGAAAATATAGTTTTGTGTGGGAGACTCAAGCTCGAGCCAAAAGCAAAAAAATGTTTTTTAAATGTTTTTTTTTGGTATTTTTCCTATAATATTTTTTTCTACAAATATATTATTATGATATATATTATTATTATGAAAATTTCAAAGATTTATCAAATAACAATTTTATATATACAAGGCTGGGCGGTATTCGGCAAGTTAAGTCATGCCTATTTTAACGATTAAGCAACGGGTTTGGCATTTTTTTAGAATGCAATTGAGCAATGCACACTTGATATAAACAGGATTGGTTACATAACGATGTAAAAAAGTATGGATTCGTGATATGCTCAAAAACAATCGAAAAAGTGTTCCGAATGCAGTGACAGCACACATACACATATTCGAATGAGCGTACATTTACCTAAACAAAAGAGTACAAACTGTACCCTCTTCGGTGGTTCATTTTGAGGCACGGATGGCGTATCTACCTTTAAATATACAGAATATCATTGGTTCACATAGTTCAAGGCACTCACAGGCCCGTATTCCAGAACGAGACTCAAGCATTAATGATTAATGCTTGAGTCTCGTTTCTGGAATCGAGTTATGGTCGGATGACCTGGTTAAGGTGGCGATAGCAGATAGATGTCAACTGCTAGGGATCGGTCCGCGTGGAAATCATTAGGGGAGGCCTTCGTTCAGGAGTGGACATATAAGGCTGTAATGATGATGATGATGAGGAGTCCATAAATGACCAAGAGAATCGCTTAAACCCAAATACCTTCATGTTCTAAATACCGTTTTCAATGTTTTTTTTATGTTAAAGTGTACGGAACGGTCCAGGCGCTCACGTGATGGTAAGTGATACGCCCGACCATGACAAAGCGGCATTGAAGGGGACCAACAACTGATAAACAGTTATATTCTCCATCAATGCCGCACTGCACCCGACACCGAGACAACAGATGTTAGGTCTCTCATACCGGTAATTTCACTAGCTACAGTGCCCTCATCCCGAAACACAAAAGTGCGTAAAACTCCTGTTTTACGGGATGATATCTGGCACTGCGGTAGTACCTACCTAGACGACTCAGTACCGAGTCTACCACCCAGTGAATGTTTTTATTGATTTACCCAATCAGTATGCTACTTACAACGTCTAAGTTCACGTTCCCGCACGCGTATAAACGATTTCTTTAGATTCATATCGAAAGCACGCGATTACGAACTAAAGGTCTTAGTGTTGTGTGGTGTATCGTATCCACAGATGTCCCAATACAGGAGATGGGGCAAGCCGCGTTTAAAGTGCGACAACTGTAAGCTCAACGAGCATACACTGGCTACCAGTTTACGCTCTGTGAGACGAGTGAAGACGCACGAATATTAGAAGAAATTACCGTTTTTCCCCAAAATGCCATCCTATGCAATTGTAACATGCCATCATCGCAATGAATCAGTAAATTTGCCAAGAAATTTAATAACTTTTCACAGGTAAGAACCGAAAAGAAATTGCGACACTGGGACTGCCTATAAACTTGGCGGCTTGTCCAGTCTAATGTATATTCTGATGTCTGTGATCGTATCAATAAAGTTTCGTCATCATCAGCCTATAACTGCTGGGCACGGGCATAGCTATGGGGAGGGCCAAAATCCACCACGCAGGCCCAATGCGGTGGCAGTTAACTACCATCCTAATATTGTACCCGACACCGACAAATTAACGTGCCTTCCGAAGCGCGAAATCATTTTACGTACGACGTATTTTTAGCAGCAAGATCGTCCGTGCGCCTACTCAACCGAGCTCACTGAAAAGCGCCTGCGTTCACTACTGGTGTCCCTGGCTTATGCTGAGTGAGTCCGTTTGATTCAGGCATCGTAGCACATGTTGTTTCTACACAGAAACTTAAAATAAAAAATAATAATATTATTAAAATAAAAATAATAAAATTGAAGAAAGAACACTCTTTCTTCAATTTTATTATTTTTATTTTTGTTTTTTTATTGTGATATGTTCACATGTGATTGTGTTGTGGTGCATTGGATAAATAAATGTTTTCTTTCTTCCTTAATGGACAATCGGGTGATCGCTATGTGATCCGGGGTATTAGTTCAAATCCCGCTTAGAACTCGTATTAAGAATGTCACATTATGCGATTTTAACTAGTTTGGTTAGAAATTGCACAATGATGTAAAAAGCAAAGATTCGTTGCAATGTATGAATTAAGTCAAATATTATTTATCGATAATTAAAAAAAGCCATATTTTCAGCCTTAACGACATAGGAAAGCTATTAATTGTAAGTTTGTTAGTACTCTGTTTTTTTTTCTAAATATTTTTATAGCCTATAATATTTTTAAAAAGTCCTGAAATCACGTTGTGTACACCGTCTTTGGGCTATTGTCCTGACCAGTGAGCTGTTTTATTTTAATGTGTTTCAAGACTGTATCCTGTTTGTATGCCATAAATAATTAAATAACAGTCTATCGACGTATTTAATTATTTCAAATAAACTTTCCATCACTACAACATAAAAGGTTAATAAATAGGCTTCTTATATGTAAACGACCTTGAGACTATGCGTGAGGTAGACTTCAACCTTTCTGGGACATGCAATGGCACCCGTGAACCAAGGGTAGGTAGTTACCTTGCGAGTATGTTAGTTAGATCAATCGTTTTTATATTAGCTAGTGACATTACCGGGTATAAGAGACCTAACATCTGTTGTCTCGGGTGACGGGCGCAGTGCGGCAGATGGAGGATAGTAACTCTCTATCAGTTGTTAGTCTCCTTCAATGCCGCTCTGTCATGGTTAAGCGTATCACTTATCATCAAGTGAGCGCCCTGACCGTCCTGTATACCTATCACCACAGATTAAATAATATATGCTATCACATAAAAAAAGAAAAAAAAATGCCCCCGGCTCCGCTTGCGTTAAATCAGGGTAAGACGGTTCCATATTAAGTCTCATACAAACCGTCCCCAATTTTTTGGTGACTTGGGAAAGATATTTTTAAATAGGAAGTCAGTGGTTTTTGTACCAAGTTTAGATTCCTACCTCGAAGACTTAAATATATCTAAATGAATAGGACGATATAAAATATGACACCTCTTTTTTAAAGGGTTAGAAGCAGTTTAAAAAAGGCAGTTTAAAACATTGCAGGCGGAATACCTAAAATGTCTTGAAACAAGTTGAATGCGTAATTCGGAAAAAAATCTTTATGCTTAACACCTTTTTTTTTTTATACTATAACAGGCAAACGAGCAAACGGCTCATCTGATGGTAAATGTCACCGCCGCCCATGTACATTTGCTACCAGAGGGCACTGAAATGCGTTGCCGGCCAATACAACACCTACGAATACATACCCTACCCATAGCCATGTATGAAATAAAAAAACTGCTGAGTATCATTTTAAGCAACATTAGTACTTATTTCCTTTAATTTTATTATAATAGGTTTAAACGTAAAGATCAACTGTCAGAATATCCGACTAGGCGCCATTACTGTACGTCCAATAAATTTCTAAGTTAGCATACGTTTGACCTTTGGCATAACACGGCATTACTTCCTTCGTCTTTAAAAAAATAGCAGTAACCCCACTCCTGTTGTTGCCATTTTGAATCTTAAAACAATATCAATAAAGTTAATTTTCCATTATAGCCAATTAGTTACATTTAATATGTGAAATTGAATTTTGATAAGCAAGTTTCTGTTTTATTCATTTCATAAAAGAGTTGTAAATTGTGTGTATGGGGCTTTCTTATTTTTTAATCGTCCTTGTTCTAGGCATGTGCGTGCCTGCCCTTTTACTGTTAATTTGAATTTAGAATTTCGGGACTAAATCAAGTGCCGACGCTGCAAATATGTGAAGAATTAAAAACATTAGTAATATTTTTCAACGATACATGGTCAGTTTTAAAAAGCATGACGCCATTTTTTATTTCAAATGTGTGTTAAGTTTGCAATTTTCTTAAATAACTACCCCGTAGACTTTCAATTCGAGGATGATGATTCGGGGGCGTGGATTCGATTCCCGCACAAGTTTTGACACAAAGTGAAAATCACTTACCGCAATTTCGGTCCAGTCTAAGTCTAGTGACGACATTGTAGGCTGAATCACTTGATAGATTGAAAAGAAGGATGATACCGCGCCTCGTCTGTCACGTTAAGCAGTCTCCCGATAGCTATGCTGTGCAGGAAGACAGGGAAGGCCTTCAGTGGGCTGTTATAGGCCGATGATGAAATACATGATGTTAACTTCATCATCAGCTCATTAAACGTCCCCACCGAAGGGCACGAGCCTACCCGTATAGGGTGATTAGGCCTTAGTCGTCCACGCGGGCCCAGTGCGGATTGGACGACTTCACACACAACCTTCGAATCTCTTCGCAGGCGTGCATGAAGGTTTCCTCACGATGTTTTCCTTCACCGTAAGACTAGATGTTAACTTAATACTGTTTAAATATAGTATACAGTTAAAACACATAAACCTTTTAGGTTGATTGAGTATTAAGAAATTACGACGAAGGTTGCATTGAATGGAAATGTTCACTATTAAATACTTCCTTAATGCATCTTAGTTATTTTCTACTTACTTTTTTCTTTAATTACTTGTATCATAATTGTAGCGTAGGACGCCCTCCGGCCCGATGGACCGACGACTTGCGAAAGGTCGCTGGTGGAAGCTGGATGAGAAAGGCGGAGGACCGGGATGTCTGGCGCAAAATGGGGGAGACCTATGTCCAGCAGTGGACTGCAATAGGTTGAAGAGAGAATTGTATCATTATTCTTTATCTATATATTTCCTTATTTATGTATTTATTTTAACTTTTATTTAATATCTGTATTTCTATTATTTTATATCTGTTTATATATTATATATAAGTTTTGTTATGTTTATATTTGCACCTTAATGCGCCTTTTTAAACTTATTACTTTTTCTCCATCCTAAGGTTGCCTGGAAGAAATTGCCCTGTGCGATAAGGCCGCCCATTTTACCTACTTGATTATTATTATTATTATGTTTTGTTTATTGTGTTGAGTGCAATAAAGAATTGAATAATAAATAAATATTATTGAATGCAGGTTCGATTCCTGATTATTAATATTCAGTATTGAAGAACCTGACGTGTAAGTGAAGCAACTATTGTAATGGTCGTTTAACGGATTGGTGACCGAAAAAATGTCATCTTCAGTGTTTTTGATTTACTAGATGGTAGACTCGGTACTCGGTCTAGGTAGGTACCACCGCAGTGCCAGATATCGTCCCGTGAAATACCAGTGTTATGCGCTTTTATGTTTCGAGATGAGAGCACTGTAGCTAGTAAATTACCGGGATTCTGTTGTCTCGGGCGACGGGCGCAGTGCGGCATTGATGGAGGATAATAAATGTCTATCAATTGTTAACCTTTCCTTCAATGCCACTCTGTTATAGTCTGGCGTATCACTTACCATCTGGTGAGCGTCCTGACCGTCCTGTAACATAAAAAAAGGCTCACGTTACCCCACTAGTCTCGACCACCAGCTAAGGATGGTATTTTAACGGGCTCACGAGCTGGTGAGGTTGGCTTAAACCCGATATGAGTGTACTAGGAGTCCATGAACTACCAAGAGGCTGTTGCAGCATACGCCTGAGAGGTTGGCTTAAGCCTGAAATGAGTGTACTAGAAGTTCACAAAAGTACCAAGAGACTGTTCGGCAGGGTGCACCACGAGCCGCTGAGGTTGGCTTCAACCCGAAACGAGTACACTAGGAGTCCATAAACTACCAAAAGGCTGTTTGACAGAAAGCACCACGGGCCAGTGAGGTTGGCTAAAACCCGAAACGAGTGTACTAGTAGTCCAGAAACTACCAAGAGGCTGTTCGACAGAAAGCACCACGGGCCAGTGAGGTTGGCTTGAAACCCGAAACGAGTGTACTAGGAGTCCATAAACTACCAAGAGGCTGTTCGGCAGGATGCACCACAGGCCAGTGAGGTTGGCTAGAACCCGAAACGAGTGTACTAGGAGTCCATAAACTACAAAGAGGCTGTTCGTCAGAGCATGACTGTGAGAAGGGCAGAAACTAGAAACCCAGCACGCGGGCCCAATGCGGATTAGTGGGCCTTAACAACTACCATCCTTAATATAACTTACTAGATTTAGTGAATCTATTATATTCATCATCATCATCAGCTCATTAAACGTCCCCACCGAGGGGCACGAACCTACCCGTATAGGGTGATTAGGCCTTAGTCGTCCACGCGGGCCAGTGCGGATTGGACGACTTCACACACAACCTTCGCTCTTCGCAGGCGTGCATGAAGGTTTCCTCACGATGTTTTCCTTCACCGTATGAGCGTCGGATAACGTACATATATTTTCGAAATTCGAAGATACATTGGTACGTGTCGGATTTGAACCACAGCCCTCCGGTAGAAGGCGACAGTCCACACCACTGAGCCCGACGCTCTCTATATGTAATCTATTATATATAATATATATTATAATAATATATATATTATTATATATATATATATATTCAGTACCTACTTTTGACTAACTGACAATTCGGTGATTCGGCAATGTCCTAAAACTGGAAAGAATTGCATCAAGTAAACTATAGGTACCTTTATATAATTATATACCAGGCGTCGATAGCTCATTGATTGAAGAAGGATCGTGAGCAAACGCCTGCGAAGAGATTCGAAGGTTGTGCGTGAAGTCAGCAATGTGCACTGGGCCCGCGTGGACGTTAAGGCCTATACACCCTATACTTGTAGGCTCGTGCTCCTGGGGTATATTATAATGAGCTGATGATGATGATGAAATTATACCATGCATTATAGAAGTGTGATTCAAACCCACCCCAAACCACAGCGATCTCAAAGCTCCAATAAACCTAATTTAAGTAAGTCTGGGCAAGCTCGCTTCATCTTCTAAGATCTTCCACTAGGATAGTCTGTGCTCAAGAGCAAGCCCATCATGAATAAAAATAAATAAATAAATGGATTTTGACTTTGATACCACGAAAGCTTATGTCTGCTTAGTTGCTAATGTATTACGTCATAAAAAGACCCCTTTGATGTCCAGACTCGACATTAACATATGACCTCCGCGGTCGTGTTAACGCGCATTTAAATACAACGTATATAAACTATAAATAGTTAGTTTCCTTATGCAGAGTTACTTTGGATATTATAACGGGGGTTGGGGTTGTTTCTGCCCTCTTTAATACTTGTATACAGGGTGTTTTTTTGGTACACCATAGATTATATAGGTATAGAACCTAAAATCTGTTGTCTCTGGTGTCGGGCGCATTGCGGCGTTGATGGTGAATAATAACTGTCTATCAGTTGTTGGAACCCATCAAAGCCGCTCTGTCATGGTCAGGCGTATCACTTACCATCAGGTGAGCGTTTTGGCCGTCCTGTACACTTGGTAACATAAAAAATCGATATATAAACAAGTTGTGCTCGCAATAACAACCAAATTATATATTTCCTGAAAACACACTGCACGGCCAGTATAAATACTCTAGTATCTTCGAAGTAAGGATTGGTGTCGTTTTCACCTACTACTGTGGACTATCACTATAGCCCACTGGCTACGGACCAATCTCGATATAACTACTCCCTTAGTCTGTGTCCTGCAGTGGAACGTTATAAACGTTAACAACTGTGGCTGTTGAAATAAAAGTTTAAATAAAAAAAACAAACACCCTGTTCCCAGTATCAACCTGTATACGAAGAAACCGGCCTTGCTAACACTTAAGCACCGTCAGTGCCGCGATACCCGACTTTGGAGTAACACGTATTAACAGTAAATAACATTGTTATAATACACATAAGTGAAAATAAAGAAATAACTAAATAAATAAATAATAATGATACGCTCCAGTCTTCATAGACTCTAAATGCGAAAATTAAATATCTACGTTGAATCTAAAGCACGCTTATTGCACTGTTTGTTGTATTTTGAGTTTTAGTTTTCGCTTTTGTCGTGTGTTCAATGCCTTATTGTACGTGGCTGGTTAAAAAAAAAATTCACTTATCTATTAATGTCAAGATTTAAAAAAACAACCCCTTTTGTTTTCAAAAATAATTTTAATTTAATTTGTTAAAATATCGAACCTGTTTTATATGAGGTAGGTATCTAATAATAGGCATGATGACTGGGTCCTGAAATCGTAAGAACTATTTCATATTATTACAAATCTGGGTTAAATATAACGATGTGCTTACTCTCAGCTCAAAACTCATGTTTATGATTTTATTAGTCTTCAAATTAGATGGGCAAGTCCATTTTTAAAGAACATTAATTGTCAAAATTTGTTTACAAAAGGATAACACATACAATTGAAAGCAACTTTTGCTATGAAACCGTTTTAGTAAACGCAACATTTATATAGTCGTAGTACAAAATTCACAAACTATGCGTACTAATTACTTATGCGTGACGTCATAACTAGGTAGCCATTTGTATAAGCGTTTTGGGAAAGTCCATTAATGTGTTTTTAGAATTGGAAAATCTCTGTGAGTTTTAATGTTAACGGAGTAATTTTTTACCAATGTTTTTATTATGCGGTCCATAGATATAATAACAGAAAAAAAATGTCATCATCCCTATTGTTTATCATTCACTTATTAAGTTATCAGTGAACTATTGACAGTGTGAGGTCAAGAACAAATTGCGACTAGAGCAACGAAAATTTAATAAATAATACCTACTGCAATAATATTTTTAATGTTGTACAATTTTTGTAGAAATAACATTTCATTTACAAGCACGAGTTATTTTTAGTCATGCATGACTTAATTATTACTAAAAAAAAAAATGTTCATAGACTAATTAATTGTATGTCCGGAAAATGGAAAATGGAAATTTTATGAAAGAAAATAAACACGCACCCTTTTTATTACAAATTGTTTTAGGTTTTATTTATAGTACAGCTCAAAAACTTTGTTAAGGTGTGTGTATAAACTACAACTTCAATAAAAAAATGCTTTATACCTGGTATGCTGTTACTAATAAAAACAAATTTAATTTTCTGATGATAATAATAAGGTTTATTATGGTTATGTTAAGTCATTAAGTACAAAAATATTTGAAATAAAGTAAATTAAACGATAAATGTGGTCTAATTGTTTAAATTAGGCTAATTACACTATTTACACTAAGGGTTCCGAATTGGAAACCCGGCTATACATACATATTTGTGTGCATGAACAAGTCTGTTTGTAGGTACCTACCTTTAAGTCTGGATGTTTCTATTTTAAATTTGTAGGTATACATTTACAAAAATCATATTTATTTATCAATCCAGCCACGCACATCAAGGTATTTCTGCCGTTAAAACGCGTTAACTTTTCAGCCGTACTAAAATTGTGGTCATCAACCACAATTTTTAGTTCGGCTGATAAGTTACTTAAATTACGCACAATTACTTATAGACACTTATAGAGATGTGTTACATGCAAATCCCGTATTATATCTGTATGTGATAAATAGCAATATAAAAGATGCCTTGTCCGAAGTTGTTATGCGTTAAACAGGGTTTTTCAGAATTATATCGAAAACTGTGCGCATCAGTTCAACGGCATTTTAGCTGGCGGCGGGATTTAACTTCTGGTATAAATATGGCGTTTCCCGCCAAAATGTGACATTTTCATGATCAAAATGGCGACGCACCTAAACTATACACATACATACTAGACAGATACTGAAAAAACGTGTATTATTAATTATCAAACGCGTATTGGAATTATCTAAATGAGCTTGAAGCTATAATACTTCTAGCTCAATTTGTAACCTTTTTTTTCGTTACGACAAATATTCCTTTAAATAACATTTCTAATGTCCATTTATTTCGTCGCGTGCTTATGTTCATGTCTGTTCGATATGCAGTGCTCACTCATAAATAACTAGTCATCCCTAATATAAATAGAAAGTCCTCGTATATGCTTTTTTATAAGAATATTATTTTTTATTTAGGAACACAATCATAATGTTTTCTCGATAACCATTAAAAGTAAAATACGCACAACCAAAGTGTTTCCAAATTCGGCTAAATTGTGTGAAAATGGCTAGTTTTTGTATGGAAAATGAAGACATTTAGCGCGTGTCTATCAACAGAGCTAAAAGATATGAGAATACATGGCTTGCGTAGTAAAATGGTGCAATAACCGAAATATTCAAAAGGCAATAATACAGTAATTACTTCTCGTACTTAAATAAACGATTCGATTACATATTTCAACATTAAAATTAATAAACCTAATATTTTTATTAGAAATTATTAGTCCAAATAAAATAGACACTTTTTACGATTCTATAAGGGTTCCGTTTATGCAATTTGGCTACGGAACCCTCAAACCGTATCACGACGTTTTATTAGTACAAAACGTATCCCCTGAAATAAATCAAAGTTTCTTAGCTAACACTCTTATGGCACAATTAAATTACATGACGTGCGTTTGCATACCAAAGGTTTACAAAATGCATTGTATTGTTATTTTTTTAAGCATGATATACACAGCTGCTTTGATGTAATCACAATGTGCTTTGTTTTATAAAAATGGGTGATTTTCATGGTTTCTTTTTAGAAATATATTTAACCCTTGACCGCCAATGACGCCTTTAGGCGCCAGACACAATAAATTTTCTATTGTGTCAGGCACAGATTCATAAACCTGTGGTGTCTGGATTACCGGCGCTCAAAGGGTTAAGAAGTTATCAGCAGTGTAACACCTATTGTTGACCTGCGTGATAGGTCACAGCCAAATCTTCCCATAGATACTCTCTTAGCCTGCGAACATTTAACTATTTAGGCAAAGATAAAATCTCATTTACTAATGATCATTCATAATTTGATCTGTATTCCACAGCTGGTTGAGTTATTTCTTGCGTAATCAGTGAGACTGATGAACAATCAGGCCTTCCCTGGTGTCAGTTTCTAAACCAGCAGCCTCTGACATGGTCTAAGTAAGGATCGCCGCATTGGCAGCCGGGGCCGACGGCTTAACATGCCAGAGCAGTGGCGGAGTAAGACTAGGTACTACGTGTTTGACTCGGCACTAAGTCGTCTAGGTAGGTAGGTACCACCGCAGTGCCAGATATCGTACCGTGAAACACGAATGTTCACTTTTGTGTTTCGGGATGAGAGCACTTTAGCTAGTGAAATTACCGGGTATAAGAGACTAAACTCTGATGTCTCGGGTGACGGGTGCAGTGCAGCATTGATGAAGAATAATAACTGTCTATCAGTTGTTAGTTACGGCCACATGATCCCTGCGCCATGAATGCTGTATGGAGAACCCTGTGCCTTGAAATGAGACCTTGTAGTTAATTGATAGATACCAGATTAAAATTTTTTTTCAGTCATAAGTGAACGGAAAGAGCGTCGGTGGCTCAGTGGTGTGGACTGTCGCCTTCCTACCAAAGGGCTGAGGTTCAAATCCCGACACGTACCAATGTATTTTCGAATTTTCGAAAATATTGTACGTTATCCGACGCTCTTACGGTGAAGGAAACATCGTGAGGAAACCTTCATGCACGCCTGCGAAGAGATTCGAAGGTTGTGTATGAAGTCGTCCAATCCGCACTGGGCCCGCGTGGACGACTAAGCCTAATCACCTATACGGGTAGGCTCGTGCCCTCGGTGGAGACGTTTAATGAGTTGATGATGATGAAGTGAACGGAAAATCAGTGCGCTCACCTGGTGGATACGCCTGACTATAACAGAAGCAATATTGAAGGAAATTAATTAACAGTAGGTAGTCATTATTTTTCCATCAACACTGCTCTGCGCCCGTCATCCGAGCGACAGATGTCAGGTCTCTTATACCCGGCAATTTTACTAGCCTCAGTGCCCTCATCTCGAAACACAGAAGTGCAAAGCACTGGTATATTACGGGAGGATATCTGGCACTGCAGTGGTACCTAGACGCACTCAGTACCGAGTCACAACACTTAGTATAAGAAGAAAGATAGACCGGACAAAAATATTCCTGTGCTTCTATTCTTATAAAACTTATTAATTTAGATAATCTTATAAAATTTCTGCGACCAAGAGCGAAAAAGGTGACGTTAGCTAGTTTGCTTTTATGGTGTAGATCACAGACATCCGAATATACAATTAGACTGGACAAGCGCCAAGTTTATAGGGCAGTCCAGAGTGTCGGCAATTTCTTTTCGGTTCTTACCTGTGAAAAGTTATTATATTTCTTGGTAAATTTTACTGAATCATTGCGATGATGGCATGTTACACATTGCACAGGATGGCATTCTTTGGGAAAAACGGTAATTCTTCTCTATTCGCGTGCGTCTTGACTCGTCTCACAGAGTGTAAACTGGGCAGCCAGTGATATGCTCGTTGAGCTTACATTTGTCGCACTTAAAAACGTCGGGCGGCTTGCCCCCTCTCCGCTGTATTTGGGAAATCTGTGGTGTAGATAGCATTCATGAAAACCGCCCATTTTTTATTATCTGTTGTTTAAAATGAATAATGCTTTGTTTTCGTGAGTATTTTGGGACGGTGTTATATATTTAAGTGAAAATAACGAAAAAATGTCTTATGTATCAATTGTATATAAAATTTCCATACTATAAAAATTTTGTTGACGTGAGAAAAATATATGGAAAAGCGTCGCTTTTTAATTTAGATTATGGATCTTAGTTAAATTTGCAATCAATATCATCAATCATCATCAGCTCATTAGAACGTCCCCACCGAGGGGCACGAGCTACCCTAATACAAAGAATATGGTTTATTTCAAATTTTAAATTTTAAATTTCGGTGGCTTGAGAGCGTCGGTGGCTCAATGGGAGAGCGTCGTGGCTCAATGGTGTGGACTGTCGCCTTCCTACCGGGAGGGCTGAGGTTCAAATCCCGACACGTACCAATGTATTTTCGAATTTTCGAAAATATATGTACGTTATCGCGACGCTCTTACGGTGAAGGAAAACATCGTGAGGAAATTCATGCACACCTGCGAAGAGATTCGAAGGTTGTGTGTGAAGTCGTCCAATCCGCACTGGGCCCGCGTGGACGACTAAGGCCTAATCACCGGGGACGTTTAATGAGCTGATGATGATGAATATTTGGTGATAAAATCTTTTTATTTGCTAAAATACTAGTGCTTAATACTATAAAAATAGTTATCACTGTCAAGATATTCATAAATAAATATCAGAATAAATTAAGCTTTGTAGATCGTAAGTATTTTAGAATAATTTACGTGAAAGTGACAGATTGTTTATATCAATAATTATATTTCCCATATTATGCTTTTGTTCAACTTATAATTAATTATTTCCTATATTATGCTTTTTTTCAACTTAAGGCTTAATTTTTATGTGGTTAAAAAAATGTTTTTTTTTATTTTGAAGTAAAAAAAAAACAGAAATATGTCTAATAAAATATGCAATGAATTGATTTGAACTTTACTCAAATTTGATTCTCTATATCAAATATAAACTTTGAAAAAGCAATCTATGACTTGTTATTTTAAGTCCAATGGAAATTAAATTTGACTACCGTATATTTGCTATCAACATTATTTTCACGTTCTCTGAATAGGTCAGTGTTTTGAAAAACCATTAAAATTTAATTTCCAATTCTATTTCTCAATATTCAATTTTCGCGACATATATTTAAATTTTCCAAAATGCAATTCGAAAATCTCACGATAGAAATTGCTATTCCAAATTCAACTACTAATGGTTCAAGTGATAGCAGTTATCGAAAATATTAAAAATTTGCGTTACTTGTTACACATATTTAATTTCACTTTATTTATTTGATACATTAATGAATAATTCAACATTTTTGTTCCGTGTTTTATTAGTTTTTTCATTGTATAATTTTATTAACTTCGGAAAGTGACAATTATGTTCGTTTATATAAACAAATTACATACTCATTTGTTTTTTACATTTTACAACTTTTTAAAATCTTATTAAACACACACACACTCCAAAAACACTCACACTATACTAAACCTCAACAGAAATTGTATGAGTCATGTTTTTGAGATGTACCGCAAAGAAGCCGCTGCGTTGATCCTGCCTCTACTCTTAGCTTGGCTTACCGGGGACTCGTCTGAAGCCTTAAGCACCTTCGGGGTGTCGAATACGAAGCCGCCATCAGCTGCCCCAACAACCCCGCCTGGTAAATATTTTTTTATATAATGGGACTTCACTAGAAGCACTTAACACAACACTAAAAAATTTATCGACACCAACGTGGTACAACACTAATTGAGTACAACACTATTGATTTTTCAGGTACTTATTGGAATAGAAAGCAATCTTGTCCCATTATGTAAAAAAATGTTGAATGGCTTGGGTTTAATTTTAAAACAACGACGACTTACATTTCACAATACTTTTTCATGAAAACCTCCAAAACTGACAATATTTGTCTATGGTACATCAAATTCCCATAAACAACTTTTTTTAAAATTAATTCATCTAGGTTAAGTCGTAGTGATCAGATTGAATAAACACAATACCTATACATTTGTTAAGACTTTATAGGACAAAATTGCTTTCTCATTATTTTTTGAAATTGGCATTTGTATTTTCTAAAAATTTTCAATAAGTAATTGGCATGATTTTTTTTTATTTCTTAATTCCAGACATTAAATTATCTCAATTTTTAAAAAACAATAAGGTTCAAAAGGTAAGAAAATTATATTAAAAAAAAATCAAATTGATAACCCTTTTATTTTTCGAATTGGTAAAAAAGGATTAAAAATACTGAATTATTTTTCAACAATTCAATTCATAATACTCATTCAACATTTCAAAACAACCTCAGATATGTTTAATTAATAGCATTTAAATAGGTAATTAAAGAAATAGGAATGAAAATATAATTGCAATTGGGGAACGTATTTAGAGAGAGATTGGAACGAGAGTGTGCACGATAAACGTAGCGACTTCTACAAAGCTTAATGAAAACCCAAAGGTTAAATGCAAGTTTTAAGTCGTC
>PQWD01012682.1:0-10666 GCA_019425675.1 Leucinodes orbonalis | reverse complement strand
AATTTATTTAATTCAGTAAGGTATAATTGATTTGATATAATTTAATTTGGAAATAACATTTTAAATATTGAGTATATTAAAATGGATATAAGTTGTGTTGATAAACATACCTTAACAAATTTTTGTTTCGTAAGCATTAACCTAAATTTTGTAAACACTGAAATAAGCATTTTTAGTTTTCGTATAAATTTGATGAATATAAAACTTCATTATTTCACTTAATTCAGTTCAGTAAAGAGTTTTCTATGATATTTTTTTAAAATAATGGGTAAAAGTTATTCAAAAGAAGAAGTAATTATTGCGCAAAATAATGCTGTTGAAAGTCATATAACGAAGTATAACATAACGATGATATCGATTGCCACTTTATTGGGAATTATCATTCTAGTTATTGTTTGGAGATACTTCCGGCAGCGTATCAAGAAATGGCTGAACAAGCAGGTGATTGGCGCGGTAGCTGCGGTACCGGCCGTTTCCCACGCGGCCACTCCGCACCCACCTGGGGCCAGCTACGCGTAATTCAACACCGGGAAAAACAAGATTGTTTTGATGTTATTAATGTGCTTATTCCAGTAGTGCTGACATTGTGTCTGTAACTTAATGTTTTTGTTTTGAATCAGTTACAATGAAATGAATGTATCTAAGTTAAGCTACACTAATATTAAGTTAAATTAAGCAAATTTTAAAATTGTAGTAAAATTTGGGGGGTGTAGTGTAGGGACACATTGTAAGTTTGAATGTTGCATGTCAGCAGATTTAGTTTACGAGCGCGATGTATGAGTGAACGCCGTCAGTTGCTGCGCACTGACCGGCTAGTGTTACTAGGGTTTAGCTTTGGGAAAATAAATTAATTTTTATTCGGTACCTCTTAATCTTTCATTTGTGTCAGTGGCAGGACAACTCCCGGTTAGTGTCAGGACCCCACACGTAACACGGATAGGTAATTTAAAGTATATAAACACGCTGTAGATTAGTGAACACGCATAAAGTTATTACAATTAGTTAGTTATTTAATATAGGGCATAGGCACCTATAACTCTACGCTGATATCTTTTCGTATAAACAACAAAATTTCGCTATCAACTGATTTTGGTGATTATTTTTTGTTGGAAAGAGGATAGATCAGTGAAAACTAGGGAAAATATCAAAAATATGACTCACAGACACTACTATTTTATTGTAGTATAATTATTATAGTGATTATCTTTGATGCGAATAACTCAAAATCGTAAAAACTACTTTTACGAGAAAACTAAAGAAAAAATTAAATTAAAACAAAATAGAATTGGTTAAATAATGAGGTTGAGACTTGTTTAAATATATAAAGAGTGTTAAAGTCTAGTATCGAGCATTGATCACTCACTCTTAAATTACGTTATTACGAAAAAACTCTGGCATGAAACTTTATGAATCGGGAGCCACAGCCCGGGACGTTCAAGGCTACAATCCTGGCGCGTTGCCAACTAGGTTGTAGAGGGTCTGACTTGGGGCCAGAGGGGCGTGCGAGGGGAAAGGGGATTTTACCCCTGAAACCCTGGAATCTGGAATTCTTTTACCAAACTGGTAAAAGGTTGTAGGTACAAAGCATACTAGGTGGCAGACTCGGTACTGAGTCGACTAGGTAGGTGCCACCACAGTGCCAGATATCGTCCCGTAAAACAGTACACTGGAGCTAGTAAAATTACCGGGTATAAGAGACCTAACCCATTGTTTTTTATATCTATTTTTTTTATATCTACTGACAATCACACAGCGCCATCTAGCCCCAAGTTAAGCGTAAAGCCTGTATTATGGGTACTAAACAACGGATAAACATACATGTATACATTTTTTTTTGTAAATACATACATATTATACATAGAAAACACCCAGACCATTACAAACAGACATGTTCATGTACACAAATGTTTGTACTGCCCGGGGATCGAACCCGGAACCCTTAGTGTTGCGGCCGACCCCTCAACCGCAACACCAAATGGGTCGTCAATTGTTGTCTCGGGTGTCAGGCACAGTGCGGCATTGACGGAGAATAATTACTGTTTATCAGTTGTTGATCTCGTTCAATGCCGCTCTATCATGGTCAGGCGTATAGTTTACCATCAGGTGAGCATCTTGACTGTCCTGTCCACTTTAACATTTAAAAAAATCGCACACCTATGAAGAGATTCAAAGGTTGTGCGTGAAGTCGGCCAATCTGCACTCGGGTCCGTGGACGACTACGGCCTATACACCCTATACGGGTAGGCTATTGCCCCTAGGTGGGATCGTATAATGAGCTAAGAAAATGATGGTGTAAAGGTGTGGTAAACCGGTTACTTCATTTTCATCATCGTTGTATGACCATCATACCGAAGTTTCCCGGAGTTTCCGATTAATCTACCAAGGGCTCAATACGGATAGGTCGGCGTTAACGACTACCTTCTTAAGATTGTACGGGAACCACTCAGTCTTCTTCGCAAGGAATCCCTTTCTTTTCAGACAATCAGTTGATTCAATTCAGACCTATCTGCTTGCGCACACTTTTCACAAGCACAGTCCAGTCATTTTATTGATGACCCTATTATTAAACATTTCAACTGGCCAATTTTATTCCGGGATCGGGTTAGCAGGTCTACGGCCGAGTTATTCAAGGCTGCACCGCTCTGGCGCGGTGCCAGAACAGCTGCCAGACGTCATCCGAAGCCTAGTTAGCACAGACAAAGGGCACGCTTTCTCTACACTATAGTTTCGGATAACCTAATTTTGTGAGATGAAACTCCGAGCCGATATTTGAATTGAACTTGTTGAAGAGATATGATTTCTGTAATTTTATGTTGATATTTATTATATAGTTTTCAAACTAATTTAATGCCGACTCAAATAAAAGGCTACACAAATCAGTGTAGAGATTAATATGGGTATCCACCGAGGGCTCAGATATCTACCCGTAAAATGGGAGTGCTATGCACTCCTGTGTTTTAGAAAGAGGACACTGTAGCTTTGAAGTTACGGATTATTATCTTAATAAGAATTAAAAAGCCTTCAGTATTGATTATCTATTATGTAAATGAAAATAAACTTTTCGCTTGCAGTTAGCTCAAAGTATTTGCGGAACTGGGAAACTTTTAATGGTCCCCAAACGCCGATGCTGGGCGAGTTCCCGCAATTATTCGGGATTATTTGATTCCGGCACTTCTTGCCGACACGAGTTCAATTGAAAGATATATTTAACATAGTTTTTAGGAGCTGTCTTTTAATACATTATAAATGTAAAAGAATATGTATCATCATCAGCTCCTTAACGTCCCCACCGAGGGGCACGGGCCTACCACAGGCCATCCACGCGAGTTCAGTGCGGATTGGCCGATTTCACGCACAACCTTTGAATCTCGTCACAGGCGTGCGCAAATTCCTCACGATGTTTTCCTTCACCGTAAGAGTGTCGGATAACGTACATATAGTTTCGTAAATTCGAAAACACATTAGTATGTGGCGGGATTTGATTCTGCGCCCTCGCGGTAGGAAGGAAACAGTCCACACCATTGAGCCACCGACGCTCTACATATGAAAATATGTATTCTTAATTTATTGTATAGTTTTTTATGTTTCTAACACTCCATAGTATAAGGTCTGACAATCGTGCAAGTCAAGCACTAATCGTGATTTACATTCGTTGGATGGGTAACACTTAAAAATATTATCACGCGTTTTTCGAAAAGCACGTTAACCGTCGATCCTGGATACGTTTTTGTCTAGCTGGTTGATTAAAACGTAAGAACACACATAAAATATTTTAAATATACGTAAGTAAATAATTTATTTATAATATTTTTTTAGCGAAACCAATCTCTGTTATACGAAACAAAAGATTCAATGACGTATCGTTTAATTTATTTTGTACACGCCACGAGTAATAAATTAAATAGTTATATACATTACGAGGAATAACATAAATTAATTAAATACTATGTGACGTGAAATAAGCCGTGTTATATATCAGAGAGTTATTTCAAATTTATACGATTTAAATATGGCTTAGAAGTAAAACAGACCTGGAAACCCTCAGAGATTACTTTCTCAAAAATGAACTTTTGTAGAATACTTATACCGGATATTTTTAGGCAAATAACTAAGAAACTCATAAAACCTTATGTTATTAATAAATAATTCTATTATGTTAGCAAGTTTCATATATGGGAATTGGAGAAACTGAATTTAATTTTGGATAGCTGTAAATTCGTACGTAAACGCCCATATTGGTTTATCAATTCAACCATAATTATGACAGTAAAAAACGGAACAAACCATTAGACAAAGAAAAAGTGTAAAAACAACAATTTTAAAAATTGTCTCAACACTTCGCAGTATAAAATACAACTCCTTTTCATATCATATTATGGGAGACATAAAACCGACAGCTAATCGAAACGAACGTCAATGATAATCCAATTTTAACTGTGTAAGACAACGTGGGCATATCGACTACGACGGATACTCGTAGCAAATCACGTAGAGTTCTCACGCAACGTCGTAAACTTGAAATAAAATTTTACTGAACAATATAAAATTACTCATCGGTCGGTTACAAAAGTCTATGGAACTCGTAGCGTAATCATTGAAATTTCGTAACGTGTTCGTAGCAAATCGCTACGCGGTAAAATATTTCAAAATTAAGAACCCATAGCACCGTGTCACCCTGTAGCTGCTACGAGTGCTACGAATATTATGTACTGCGAAATATTGGAGAAAAGTATAAAAGCGCACTTACCCAGGAAATTCATGATGACAGCTCTGTTTCACACAGCTCTACCGATATACTAACTAGCCTAGCCTATAACCATAACAATGTCCGTGTATAAAAAAATACTTTGAATTTATCAACAATTGAGCACCAAATTTTGTCTATATAAAAAAATACATGATACGTATCGTTAACTATGTGCTATATGAAAGAAGAAGAAGTTAAAGATCGAGGGGCAATGGCATGGCGGGCTGCAAGCACCCGCCGTGACCGCTGCCACAGACGGCAATGCTGCAGTCGACTGAGGGTGACGCGTATTTAAGCATCCAGATGTGCGCCATCCCTTTCGCACTCACGGGGAAAACTGCACCCTTCTCGCTCCCCTCGAGCCTCACTTAAGAGGGTGCACGAACCAAATTGTCCCCGCATTGTCGAGCGGTAATGGCGATAGAAAAGTTGATTCCCATCAAATTGTCCGCTTAATAACGATTGTAATTATCATTATTGGCGAGCTCTGATTTCCCTTCTCTTTTGGGACACCAATTTGCGTGGTCTCCCAAGTTTTCAATATTAAAAATTGTCAAATGAAAATGCAAGAGAAATCGACGGTTTATTTCAACCATTTATTAAGGCAAAGCCCTCCAAAAATATGTAAGGCTTACATTCAAGGTATAATTACCAATAATAAAGAGAATATTCTCTTTGTTAATATTTTATAGAGATAAACGTGTAATCTTCTATTGAGTCACATATTTTAATATGACAATCACTTTCTTAGTTTACAAGGTTACTTTCTCCTTGATTTTCATAATAATTATCATTATGTCGTAGTAGTATCATTAGTTGTTATAAGGTTGATCAATACAATCACTGCTAGACCTAGTCCAGCAGGGGACTATATTAAGCTAAATTATGGTCTCAATGTTTGACACACTGGTTCAGTTCATCTTGGTAGGTCTCAAGAGCTTCATTTTTACACGCTACATTAATACATATTTTCTATCCGAACACAATTGCTTCCACGATATTGTTTAATCAAACTCCACGGGACTGTCTACCACATGATAAACACAAGCAGCCCCCATTTTACATAAGATTGCATAGTCTCTCTAAATAATATTCTAAAATCTAAATATTTCTAACGTAAAAGCTAGCTAAGTCCGAATCAAAAAAGTATATTTATTATCAAACTAAAGAAATGAACTGAGCCTTAATAAATGTTCACATGTGTGTGTAAAGACAATAGAAGTCGGTGTAGGTGGGGCTTGTCGTGTGTGTGGGTGCCTTAAATCTTTTATAGTTGGTTGCATTAAGTAATTTACTATTATGCCTTGCATTTGACAATACCGGACCGATGTAGTTTTAGTTTAGTGATTTTTTCATTCCTTTACAGTGTATTGGGGGCGTCTACACGGTTTGTTTGATGTCAGGTTTACGTTTTATTTTGTGGAAAGCGTTTCGCGTGGGGTTTGTGTACGTTTTTTGTTATGTCACTGTTTTTCTATGGGTGATATTTGAACACTGTTTGGTTATATTTGATGCGTGTTCTAAGTTAAGATATTTTTATTTTCACCAACGGATAAACATACTTACTAGCTATGATGCAATCTAGCGATTATGTAAGTATAGATTCGTTATATGCTCACAAAACAATCAAAGAAATGCCAATGGCCAAAAGCATGCAAGAATAATCCCCAATTTTAATAAAAGATACATGAACAATGTATAGTTATTACCATTATTATATAATATTTTTTGTGAATACATTCATATTAATTATACATAGACACATCTAGACTAATACAAACAGACGTGTACATGCACACTAATATTTGTACTGCCCGGGAATTGAACCCGGAACCCTTGGTTTGGTAGCCGATATCTTAACCATTACACCAAATGGATCGTCATAGTATTTTTTGTTTACAGCCCAGTCAGCTTCAATAAGCCTATGAGCTAGTTCTTTAAACGTCAATTATACATCCATCGACCGACCTTATATCATCCGATACATGACAAAGGCCTTTCTCTGAGGCATGGCTATGAGGAATTGGGCCGTTACCAATCATTTATCCTAGGATTGGTGGCTATTATCCCTTTGAACTTAGAGCGTCGGTGGTTCATTGGTGTGAACTGCTTTCTTCCGGTCAAGAGGGCGCAGGTTCAAATCCGCCACGTACCATAACTATTAGAATTACAATTTTTTTTTCTATTAGAATTTTCGAAATTATATGTACGTTTATCCGACGCTCTTCCGAAACCTGCGCACGCCTGCGAAGAGATTCAAAGGTTGTGTGTGAAGTCGTCCAGTCCGCACTGGGCCCGCGTGGGCGACTAAGGCCTATACACCCTATACTGGCAGGCTCGTACCCCTCGTGGAGACGCCAATGACACTTAAGGGCGTCAGAAACAATATATTTTCTACTGCATTCCTGGTGTTCAAAGGATTATGCATTCATTTGCATTAATATACACATATATTGAAAACGGCAGGAATGCAGTCTCATATTTATGCAGACGGCATACCAAGACGTTCGCCCCGATTCTTGGCGCTCTGTCAATCCTTGTGGAGTAGTAGGTTGTAAGTTCATTGTACTTAGACTAGGTGGTAGACTCGGTACTGACTACTCGTCTAGTTAGGTACCGCCGCAGTGTCAGATATCGTGCCGTGAAACAGGAGTGCTATGCACTTTTGTATTTCGGGATGAGGGCACTGTAGAAAATTACCGGCTATAAGAGACCTAATATATCTGTTGTCTCGGGTGACGGGCGCAGTGTGGCATTGATGGAGAATAATAGCTGTCTATCAGTTGTTGACCTACTTCAATGCCGCTCTGTCATGGTCAGGCGTATCACTTACCATCAGGTGAGCGTCCTGACTGTCCTGTACACTTAGTAACATAAAGAAACTAACTTAGTTGCACAGGCTAGGCGTAGCGGACGCACTGAGAATTGCGCTGGTTTCTTTTCTTGAGCGAGGGAAGCGAAAACTAAATAACTATTACGTACAAATCACTACGAAGGTATAAACATGGCGATATTTTCATATTAACACCGTATATAACTCAAAAACCACTTTCCCTTGTACCATTTCAAATGGGAACGCCGCCATAAGAATTATACTTTTCATAAAACAACCATGGAACAGATGATTTCACTCCGGGCCCAATAAGTCGCGCCGCGCAAAGTATGCATTACCGTAAAAATAAAAGTCGAAACCTCTTACGCGGGGTGTACTACTGAAATTGGTCATGTAACGGGACATCGCGAAAAGTTAGCTGTCTCGCTCACTCCTTAGGTACAGGCATATTTCGTCTATCTTTAATGGTAAAGTAGTGGAAAGATTTAAGCGGACCCCGTGAAAGGATAGGATTTGAGGCGCGTGATTGTAATACTAAAAAAGTGGTAGGTTTTTTGTCGTGTTGCCCTCATGAAGGAAATGTGAATTGAAGTTAACACATTCTGAATTCTAAAGCTTCATCTTCATTTATTTTTCTCCTGTTTCTCGGGACGATATCTGGTACTGCGGTGGTACCAGTGCGGTGGAGTCAGTATCGAGTCAAAGTCAAAGTCAAAAACATTTATTTCAAATTAGGCTTACAAAAAGCATTTATAAACGTCAAAAAATATACAAAAATATAATAAAAAACGATTAAAACACTAAACTAAAAATATGAGTTTTGATGCTTTGAAAAAAAAAGGCGCTTCAGTGTTTGGCCTGTTGAGTCAACACCTCGTAATAAAAAATGTTGTAAAGTACCTTGTATCACCTACATTCAACGAAAGTCGGGTGCGTTTGTCGCAATAATTACCTGAAATTAAAGAAAATGTACTCATTAAATAATGTTTATTTTCACTTAGGTATNCGCAAAGTATGCATTACCGTAAAATAAAGTCGAAACCTCTTACGCGGGGTGTACTACTGAAATTGGTCATGTAACGGCGACATCGCGAAAAGTTTAGCTGTCTCGCTCACTCCTTTAGGTAAGGCATATTTCTGTTCTATCTTAATGTGTAAAGTAGTGGAAAGATTTAAGCGGACCCCGTGAAAGGATAGGATTTGAGGCGCGTGATTGTAATACTAAAAAAGTGGTAGGTTTTTTGTCGTGTTGCTCTCATGAAGGAAATGTGAATTGAAGTTAACACATTCTGAATTCTAAAGCTTCATCTTCATTTATTTTTCTCCTGTTTCTCGGGACGATATCTGGTACTGCGGTGGTACAGTGCGGTGGAGTCAGTATGAGTCAAAGTCAAAGTCAAAACATTTATTTCAAATTAGGCTTACAAAAAGCATTTATAAACGTCAAAATATACAAAAATATAATAAAACGATTAACCTAAACTAAAAATATGAGTTTTGATGCTTTGAAAAAAAAGCGCTTCAGTGGTTTGGCCTGTTGAGTCAACCACCTCGTAAAATAAAAATTTGTAAAGTTACCTTGTATCACCTACATTCAATCGAAAAGTCGGGTGCGTTTGTCGCAATAATTACCTGAAATTAAAGAAAATGTATCATTATAATATGTTTTATTTCACTTAGGTATAATACGGTGAAAGGAAATATCGTTAAAAAACCTTCGCACGCCTACAAAATGGTTGAGCGTGAAGTCAGCATAAAAGCAGCTTATTCATGCCTTATATACGTTATGGTTTTGAGAATTAAACTTTAGAAACGCACGGCTAGATGATGATGACAAGAGCTAGATCATGGAACATTCTGAAGGACCAGGTTCTTTTCAGCCACCAACATCCATGGACCAGCATTGTTTGCATGCATCAAAAACACATGAACTCAAAAGTCGAATTAACGTGACCTTTGCGACAAAGAGTGCTTCTTTATATTATATACGATCCCGGTTACTCAATCAGTAGGTTTTGACCAAACTGCACACAAATGTTTGTACTGCCAGTGAATCGAACCCGGAACCTTTGGGTGTAAGAGCTGACATCTCAACCAATCACACCAATTGGGTCGTCAAATATCATAAATCGTAAATATAGTTTTGTATTTTTTTATTTTATGTTGAACTTAAATAACAAATCATGTATGACAAATGTATTTTTAAGAATAAATTATAAATAACAAAACTTTAACACACTCATATCAAAATACCAATATAATAAATTAAACATTAACGCCTGCTCTTAATACGGACTCGCTTATATTAAATTCGTAGCGAGCTACATTTCGTCTACGAGTAATGTTCTTAGCCATAGTTTCGTAGCGCACTCTAGAGTTCGTAGTCGACTACGAACTATATATATATGGTAGCGTGCTACGAGAAAGTTATTTAGTGATTTGGAGATGTAAATTCAAATGTTTATTTTCTAGTTTCATATAAATATTGATTGTTACCATCTCACGGACTGTATAGTATGTAATTATATAGTTTTGGGTATATACGCACATTTTAGATAGTGGCTACGACATAAATACTAAGTGATGAATGTTTTTCCTTTTATATCCGTTGTGTGTAATATTATATTAAGTACATCTTTCTTTATGTTACAAAGTGTACAGGACAGTGGACGCTCACATGATGGTAAGTTATACATTTGACCATGACAGAGCGGCATTGAAGGAGACGACAACTGATAGACAGTTATTATTCTCCATCAATGTCACACTGCGCCTGACATCAGCGAAAACATATGTTAGGTCTCTTATACCCGGTAATTTACAATTACCATATAACAAAGAATCAAAATATCGCCTTTCAACATACATTTACACACTTATAAATAAAATAAAAGTATCCACATCGGATTAAAGTTCCCATTGCGAACAGATGAGATACGAAAGCCCCCGTCGGCACGATAAAGCGCCGCCACTCGCCACTGATTTCATTTACAATTCATTTGATGTACTTAGCGGCCGCCTTTGATGGACACCGCAGGGTTGTCGGTGTCAATACAATGATATTCTGTAGATACGCCATCCGTGCA